>VRLP01003289.1:0-67031 GCA_009660295.1 Lophius piscatorius | reverse complement strand
TGTTGTCCATTGCTTCCCTAAAAAAAACCCGGGTGTCTAAAAACGCAATCGACATGGATTGTAGGTCATATTTTAATTTTATTTTGTTGTGGTGCAAATTTAAAATGCTAAAAAAATGCCTAAAATCCGCTTCTGTTTTGTCCCACAGGCCAAAGATGTCATCCAGGTAACGGACATACAGCAGCGGTTTGTCCTCGCATTTGGCCAAAGCAGTCTCCTCCCACAGCGCCAGGTAGATGTCCGCATAGGAGGGGGAGTATTTCCTACCCATCGCGCATCCACACATCTGAAGAAAATGTTTGCTGTCAAATTGAAAGTCATTTCTAGTCAGGGTGAGTTCCAGTAGTTGGAGGAGTTCGGTGTCCGGTCTCGAGGGGTCTGGGTATTTCCGGAAGGTGTGTCTGAGGGCCTCAAGTCCGAGTGGGGTTTCAATGTTGGTGTATAGGGAGTCAATGTCTATTGTGAAGAGGAGGGTGTGTCTGGGTACTGTCCACTGTGTGATTCTATTGACAAAGGTGTATGTGTCCTTAATATAGCTGGGGTGTCGGTTGGATAGTGGGTTGAGGTGATAGTCGATGTATTCAGCTATGCGGTATGTTTCTGATCCGCAATCGCTAACTATTGGTCGGCCGACCGGAACTACAGCAGGGACCGTCCACGTGTCAGGAGGCTTGTGGATCTTCGGGAGCAGGTAGAAGAGGCGAGGTCTGGGTTCATCCGGGCCGTCCAGGTAAGTTCTCTGTTTAGCATTTATATATTTGTTTTTGTATAGTGTCTGTACTATGTGTCTAATTAGTGTTTGTGTTTCTATCTGCATGGATTGTGTGAGTGGTTTGTAATATGTGTTATTGTTTAGCTGTCGGTTTAGGGTTAGGGACCCTTAGAATTCTACAAGAAATATTTTGTAAGTGGTAAAAACAGTTAGGGTCTGCATTTATTTATTCTTTGTACATTGAGATTTGTGTTTTGTGCTCCAACGCTTCCTCAATTCTATGATGAGTATGTAAACACCATGAACGTCAAATTAGATTAGCCACTTAAGCATTATTGTCATTAATTCATTTTAAATCCTAGGAGGACTTTAGAGTGTCAATATATGCTACCGTAGATTTAGTTTATGTATTCCACATACACTGAGCAACAGTAGAAAGGCACAATTCTTTTGGGATGTCATGCCATTCTGTTCCTGTTAAATAACAAAGATAAATTATGGTTGACAACACTTTAGTTACTCTTAAACCATACAGATAAATCTTTTTTGTGCAAACAGTTGGTTGTTGCCTTAGTGTTGACAAGTCAAAAAGTGTGGATGATGATACAGAGAACAACAACAGCACCGTGTGTGACAACCTGCAGTATTTATTACTACTTTGCACCTCATGCATGTATAAGATGGTTAACCTGGACTTGTGGGATGGTATGCCATTCTTTCTGCAGTGCAAGTTTCGCATGTGTTGCTGGAGCAGGCAACTCACTCGAGACCCGCCCAGCCCCTCTCTGCATTTTTCTTGGTAATCCAGAACATCCTAAAGATGCTCTATTGTGTTGTTTATCCTGGTAAAGGAAGGTCAGCGACATTGTTCTGGTCCAGCTAAGCCCCTCTTGACAGACATGAGCCACATATGGTCTGGCATTCTCATGCATGAAGGTAGTGCATGACTGCTGTAATTTGGGAATGACTTGTTGACCTTGGATGCTATTTTGTACAAGGATAGCACTCTGTGTACTATGGATGTGGACATCGTCTTACTGCCATCCCTTAGCAAGGGCTCCCCACATCATGAAATCACCAAAACGGTCCACATCCTGGAGGTATGTGGCAAGATAGCGTTCCAAAGGACATGCCTCTGACCATCAGCTGTGTGCAATTTAAATCTGGACATGTCACTTAATTTGATCTTTGTCCAATATGCGATGTACCATAACATCTTTCTTGCATGTGTCTGCCGAGTTCTGTCCTTCTGCATCATCATTATCTCAGCTGCCCGGTCACTTAAGTTTTGTGGAAGTCGCATGATTGGTCGGTTCATTAAGACATTAATTAATACATTTTTTATTTTATTGCATCAGCCAGGTGTTCTTAGTCATGTACAGAAAATCACACCACCTCTACTCAGAAATGCATCATTCACTGTTTTGGCTATGTTATAGCTAATTGATGGTTTCCCATGATTTTACATGTCTTGGATGTAGGTGCTTAAAATAGTCATTTCAGTTTATCACTTTTGTTTGTTTAAGAAACATTGGGTTTTTTAAATTATGCATTTGTAATTTTGTTCAGTTTATATTTCTTTGGCTAAATTGGTAGAATGCAGCGTGAAAGTTTATGCTGAGCGCTAAACTTTAATTAACAACAAAAATGAATATTTTTATAAGATGAACGAATCCAATGGGCAGCAAACATAATTTCTAATCAAAGAACATGTGTGCATCTTTGCAAGATATGGCGAGAAATGAGGCCTTAGCATCTTTGACAGTTGGTGTACTGACTGCTCTCAGTGAAGATGGTCCACAGGAAGGTTCAAGTTCAATGCATGCAACATTAGAGTTGGACTAACATATGCTTTGCATTTGGATTACACGAAGCAAATGGCAAAAACACTAAAATTATTCAAAAAGCTTGGATTGGGAGACAAAACCCTTTCACCAAAACTGCTAACCCTGAAAAACAGTCTACTGGGTTAGACAGGAGTCATCAGCTATCAGATAGCAATTTATAACCTTTGCAGTAGTTTACCGTTATCTTTTTTCAGGAAATGTTGTTAATTTTGTAAAACCGGTTTTATCTGTTTTAGCGAAAAGTTGGATAATTTTGTAAAGTCTCAACTTTACGGTGGTCAACAGGGGCAAACACACTGCAACTTAAGAAAATGCATGCAAATAGACAAAACACAAGTAAATAAAGAAAACATCTCCCTCAATTTTACAACATGCAACTACAAAAGCCACAACTCAATGGAATTCTTCACAGTATTCAGAGCTACAATAAACAAGGTATACAGTATTATACCTGCTTAAGAAAACTCTTACTACCATTGCGCACACTGACCTCAGCTAATGCCAAAGCAACATGTACATGGCAAAACCGTCACAGACAAAATCTATTTTCATCTAGCTTCGGGTAGAGTGTGTGTTGGAGTTTATTTTTTTGTAAACACAATGTTGAATAAAGTTTTATTCTAAATCTTTCAATCACAATCAACCTAATCAAAATCATTCTGCATTACTTTTAAGTATCCTTTGTTATCAATTCCATAGTGTTGTGGCTTTTGCAGCATGCGTCTTCTCTGAAATTCATTAACAAGTTTTCTTTATTTGCCTGTGTTTTCTTAAATTGCAGCACATTTATCAGATCAGTTTATCACATATCAGCTAACATGATTCTGGGGAAAAATGTTTTTATTTTTGTTATGAAAGTATTCACGTAGTTGCTGTCCCGGCTATTGTTGTATTTTCATATTAAAATCCAGGCTAAGAAAATGTGGCCAGAAAAGATTCAAAAAAGGGATGTGTATGGTTTACATTTATGTTTGAGAGTTTGGGTTAATATGGCAATGTTTTTTTTGCTCAGCCCAGAAGTGCAATATTCATTTACTGAATCAATATTGGTAGTTTATAATAAATATAATGTTGTACTAGTAGTAGTAGTAATATAATGATTACCCTCAATTCATTGTTTTTAAGGGATTATTATAGTTTACACAATGTGTTGTATTAAGATGTGTTATTAGATGTATTAAGTATAATTGTTATATTAGATGCTCCCAGCTCTAGGAAATGAATATGCTTAGTTAAGTGGACTTTAGGTTTAAAGTGTTGGGTTATTGATTAAATTAAGTACAATTAAATTTGTTCAAAGCAGTGCCCACAAAATGAGAGAAGTAAGTTATCCAAAAATATAATTTTTAAGTTATATAAACTTAGAAAATAAAAAGTAAGTTCTACTAGTTAATTTAAATATGGGGCACTCAGAATAAACAAGTTTCTCTAACTTACTAGTTTAAGTTTACTTTACTAAAATATTTTGAGGCAATGAGTTTGCATACTTTTTTTTCAAATAGGCCAACTTTGGAATTGGAATTTACATTGTGGGCAGAATATAAAGCAGACCTCTGTCTGCTTTAAAATCAGGGGAATAAAATGATGAAGTGGCGATGCACAATGTGCTGCTCTCTTTCCCTTGTTTAAAGTTAGTTTAGCTCACCCACCAATTGATGTCTCAAACACTCTCTTTTCTTTCTCTCTCTTTCTCTCTCTCTCTCTCTCAATTTGAAGATTTAATAGTGCAGAATTAAAAATTCAAAAAAAAATTGACCGATGTATTGGTTTGCACCATGGTTTCACAGTTTGAGCCATAGACACACCTGTGCAGTTGTAAAACATACAAACATGTGTCGTGTGCCGACACAGCAAGGAGCGTGAGCGAACAACCAGGAGGAACACATTGAGACCCAGACACACCCCGTATGGAAATTCCCCTCTGTAAACATTTCTGAGGGAAATGTTTCTCTGTCCACAACACATTTCAGAAATGGAGAATTTTCTTGAACTGAAGGAGAGCAACAGTTTAAAAAAAGAGAAAGATTTTACATTCTTCTCCATACCTCTTTATTTTGCTCTTACCAGAAAGTTGAGATTTGTTGGTTATAAAACATCTTCCTCCTCAATCTTTGTGTGAATACTGAGGTAAGCAGAAATAACAGGTTTGTACTGCTCTTGTCTGGCACAGTACTTGAGCTTGTGCACCTTCCTGAGATTGATTGCGGGCATGTTTTAGCTTAGAATTTACAGTCCATATTTAAACTTAACATGAATGTATATACGATCTTGTAAAATTAATTTGGTCTCTCTTGGGCTCACGAGAGAAGCAATATTGAGTCATGCTTTACTTTGTTTTGACTGTGTAGGATATTTATGTTTTTATTTTTTTAGGACAACCCTCTCTTTTTTTGAATTTCCAGAAATGTCCATATGGATGAGTAGATAAAAACTGAATTTTATGAAGACCAATTATATTTTGTGGACGAAAAATAGTGCATCTCCTGACTAGAGTCATCACAAACTGTAATGGTTGATGCAAGACCCAGCGCAAGAAAGCTCTGCAGATGGTGCCCTGAACATCATTGGAAGACATCAGCTGAGACTCTGTGATAACTTTGTGGTGGGGTGTCTGGACAGAGTCAGACAACACCCTCTCCCACGGTTTCTTCAGCCTGCTACCATTTCGTAAAGTGTAAAGATGTATCAATGGCTCTTTCACCTTACTACAGGGTGTTTTTAAAAATAAAAATTAGTCTTTGTTCATGTTGTTTTTGTACTTTATGTGCTATTTGATTTTTAACTATTACATTAAAATGTTTTGTTTTGTCAGTGGCTCCAGTAAGATGCAGTCATGGACAGGATTTTAGAGGCAACATCAATGGGGAAGCAGGCCAGAAACTCTCAAAGTGCTACAAGGTGAAAGCAGATAAAAGCATCCATAAAAAACAATATCTAATAATAATGACCAAAAGGCAGCAGAGAAGTACTTTCAGGTAGTGGGGTCTATTGCCATGGATGCACTGGTGAGTGAGGAGGGAGACCTTAAATTCGATCCTGGTGGAGACGGGTAGCCAATGAGGTAAATGAAGAACGGGGGTGTTGTGTTGTGCGTTACAGTAATCGAATGTCTCTCGATGATGACATCGAATGCGTGTCATCATCGTAGCAATATAATGAGAGTCCATATCGACTAATGACATGGCCAAAGGGGGGCATATAGAGTATGAAGAGAATGGGGCAGAGGACTGATCCCTGCCATCCGTAGGTCATTTCTGACTCTAAGCAGAGCTGTTTCTGTGCTGTGGGCGGAGCGGAAACCAGACTGAAATTTTTCAAACAGGTTGTTGTATTTGGGGTTGGTCCTGGAGGTGTGTAGCAACTACTTTTTGCAGTACTTTGGACAGGAATGGGAGTTTGGAAATGGGCCTGTAATTTTCAAAAACTTCTGGATGGAGAATGGGTTTTTTGAGGAGTGGTCTGGTTTTAGAAAATGATTGATAGTGGAAAACAGCTGCTTAGAATTTCCGGGACCGGTTTTAATAATGTTCGAGTAGAACCGTGTCCAGGCCTCTCTAAGGGAGTTTGAGTAGGCCTTTTGTGTTTGAAGAAGGCTAGCTTGTGGACAGTGAATCCTGAAGCCTTGTAACGCTGATCGAGGGCACGCGCAGCTGCCTTTATTTTCTGTAGCCCGCTGGTGAACCAGGGGGCTTAGTGGGAGAAGGTGAATGTTTTAGTTTTAACAGGGGCTAACTAAAACAGTTAGCCCCTGGCTGATACAAAAATTGCAGAAAAAAGATGCTGGAGGTCGACTGTCATAGTTTATGGGTTGATGTCTATCAGATTCTTGAAGTAGATTTGACGTTTGGGCTTGGTGAGGGGGGACAGAAGTGACAATTCCATGGAGACCGCCTTTTGTTTGGACACACACAGATCGTACACAAGAAGATTGCTGAGAAGAGCTGAGTCAATGATGACAAGATCCAGACGGTGCCCCATGGTGTGGGTAGGGTGATCAAAAAATTGCCTGGGATTAAAACAATCCAATAGTTGGAGAAATTCGGCTGCAAAACGACAAGAAGGGGAGTTGACATGGATGTTCATATCTCCAAGTACTATAATATTGGCAGAGGTTGTGCAAAATGTTGAGAAAAGTTTGTACATCTCAGAGATGAATACTGGGTTTGGTTTGGGTGGTCAGTAGATTAGAAGAATGGTCCTGGAGAAAGGGGGCTTACAGTTAAAAGCCATGCATTCATAAGAAGACATCTCAGGCAGGGGCAGTGGAGACAAGTCCAAATCACTGCGGTAGATGACCTAGAGACCGCCACCTTGACCCGTGCTGTGTACTTTCTGGAGGTAACAGTAGCCAGGGCACAGGTCTCATTCAGGATAGAAAAAAAATCTGGTTGTTGCCATGTTTCTTTAAGGCAAATCAAGTCCAGAGACTTATCCAGAATTTGGTCATGTATGAGGCATGTTGTTTGTAAGAGATTGTGCATTAAAGAGTTACATTTTAATATTAGTTTGAGCACTGATTCTCTGTATTGGCCGAAGAAGATGGAAATCCACTCCACATTTTCTTTCTCACTCAGTGAGTAGTGTTGTTGTGGAAACTTCATGGCTACTAGTGAGAAGAGCGACAGCGTTCTGATGACTCGCTGAGACGCAACGGTGCACACGTCAGACCAAAAGGACAGAGTGGCGTGATCGGAGTAGAAGTACACAAACCTACAACGGCAACTTCTGTGAACGTAACGGGGGCAGCAAAGGAGTCCAAGTTGTTTAATAACTGATAGGCACAATAGAGTGTTGTTGATGTTAAATTTCATCAGTTGAGTGGCGGAATAATTTATCCTGATACCAGACGTGGAGACTAGCCCGTTATTAGCTGTTAGCCATAGAAGAGATGCACAGAGGAAGTTATTAGACATTATTTTCATAGAAAATGATGCACAAAAAAAAAGCCATCAAACACAGAAGGTGATCATCAGCAGCTTTGGGTGAATAATTCATGGTGACAGCGATGAACAGGACGGACGAACCAACTGATCAACGATGAAACAAACAGATACGAAAGTCAACAGGTAGGCAGACCGTCACCAGACTTGATAGAATCCGTACAAATACAAATACAAAATAACAAATACATATACAGATAGAAATCCAAAAAGTTTTCCGGTAAGCAACAACAATGGTATACTTAGAACAGGCATTAGAACACTGATGGAGAAGTGATACACAGACCAAGCCAGCATGCTCTCCCTCGAGCGTCCAGACTGCAACTGAAACTCTGACTAGTACTGACAAGGCTACATGCGCCTGAATGTCCTTAACCTAATCCTTGACAACTTCAACCAATCCTGGTTGAGAGTTTTCTCTGGATCATTAACAAGGTCTCGAATCCCCTTGAGAACGGAATAATCATTGTCTGCACAATCTCAGTGTCATTCATCTCACTGGCCATGAACATGGTGGGAAATCATCAGATGTGGAGTGTAGAAGCTCCAGGATCTCCAAGATCTGGCATACGGCAGTCTCCCATAGATTCCCATGGGCAAAAAAATAAATTGGGACTGTGCTGATTTCAGAAATAAAGGTTAGTGCGTAGATAGTACTACTCAATCGATGGAAACTGGATATAGATAACTTATTTGTGAGTACTACATCTTGACAAATAACTAAAACTGTAAATGTAGTACTCATTTTCACCATTTGTTGGGTGTAAGAGAACTTTGGTTTGGTGGCAGCAGGCTATGAAGGGTGTCCCAAATGTCCACCCTCAAGCTAATCCAGATTTGGGTCTATCCCGGGGTTTCCTCCGTTTTGTTCTTGAGGAATCGTAATCATATGTCCGAACCTCCTTAACGTACTCCTTTTGCTGAAAAGGAGCAGCGGCTCCAGTCTAAGCTTGCTGCGGATGCCTGATCTCCGCATCTCTTCATCATTCAAACGCTGAGCTCAGCAACCCTACAAGGAAAGCTAATTTTGTTCACTTGTATCCTTGATCTCATTATTTCATTACTCCCCAGAGCTCTTGACCATAGGTGAACGTTGGAACATAGATGGACTGTTAAATTGAGAGCTTTGCTATATGACGCCGCTCAATATTCACCATAATTGAATGATACAATTTTAATTAAAGCTGCAAGAAGCGATAACGGGTCTTCGCACCCGGGTGTCCGTTGGGCCATGCACCAAAATATTTGCCTTGTCACCAAGCTACGTATTTAAAATTATGGAAAAAACGGTTAACGACTTTTTATCCTCATACTTAGGGATTATTTTCCCCAAATTCCTTGATGATTGTGTTGACTCTGCATGATGAGTTGGTTAAAGCACAAAACTTAAAAATGTCACCAAAAATAATTATAAGCAATTAAAAATGGCTGACTTCCTGTTGCGTTTAGGTCATACCTCTTAGAGGCTTTTTTCCAGATGCCTTTATGATACACATGTATTTTCCAGATGCCTTTATGATACACATGTAAACCAACGTTCATATTTCTAGGTGAAACACCCTACAAGGGCTGCTTTTTTGAAATATTGCAGGGGGGCTGTAATGCCATTTTAGCACTTGTGTCCTATGGCTAAGGTACACATTTTTGTGCGACTTCAAACAGGTCTAACCCCTCTAACAGAACTTCCTGTTCACCATTATTTGCTGTGTTGCCAGGCAAGACGAATGATCAAAAACCCCAAACCTTGCAACAATTTTATTACATGACTCACCTGACCAAATTTGAAGTCTGTGGAGTCAGCAAGCTATTAAAAATCAGCCAAATTAAGTTTTTAATTTTCTGTTGCCAGTAGCCCACTAGGTGGCGCTGTGAGTCCTTCTTATTGCTTTCATCGTCTTGAGGGCATCACTTTTGGTGTCTTGAGGGCTTGAGCCAGCCTGTGAAGTTTGGGACGGATCTAACAACCAATAGCAAAGTTATTACAATTTTGTGTTTTACAGCGAAACATAAATATTCGCTGCCGTCAATTGTCTAGACCAGATAATCAAAAACTCCAGCTTTTCACAACATTTCAATCCTCATGGCCTCAACATGTCAATCACCAAATTTAAAGTCGTCCTTGACAGCAAGGGTGTATCCATGAAAAACACCCAGTCCCCTGTGCTATACAAGAAATGCCTCTGTTTGAACTCCTCAAATTAAAGGTGATCTTATGTCTGAAAAGCTATGTTTTTTGTTAAAAAAAACAGAGCACCCAAAAGTGAGTAAAATTTTGACTATGGGAGTAATTTCCTCGTGTCGATTTAAATTCATGAAATTTGGATTAAATTGAACCAACTATTTGGAAGTTATGTCCTCAAAACAGAATTGTTCCTAAAAAAGCTACCCTAGTGAGTAAAATATGATTATTAACGTAAAATAAGATATATTGGTGCAAATGAAAGTGAAAATAGGTGGACGCTGCAGGTGGTGGCCGCCTAAATATTGCTTCAGGTGGACAGGTGAAAGGGGTTGTCCAATACAGTTAAGTTCGTAGTGGATATAAAATAGCACAAGGAAATGTTTTTACAGTGAACACTACATCTGGAGGGGATCGCACAGGGACCAAAAAGGGACACTAACCCTTGATCATTGCTACAGGGACCACATTATTTATTAAAAGATTAACAGACTCAACCACCTTCTGACGCACAGTCTGCCCTTTCCTGAGGCACGCTACATTCAATTTGTGGTGAATTCCTGCAAGTATGCAGGACCAAAAATTCAAATAAATACCTGGAGAAATGAATAAATAAATTTGGAAATAAATTAATAATTGGAATTGGAACGGGATTCATTAAATTATTTTATATTTTTACATTTATTCTTTTACTTATTCCTTTTCTTATTTCTACATTTATTTAGTCATTGATTTTTTTCATTTCTGTGTTTATTTGTTTCTATTTATGTATTTAACAGTTCTTCATTTATTTATTGAAGAAAGCAGGATTGGTTTGTTTGGCGAACCGGACAAATGCAATCGAGTCAGATCAAATTTACACAGCCAATCCATGTGGGCCTAATAGAAAGGCAGTGGAACACATGGATTACCATGACCTGGGTGACTGAGAATCTACACAAGACCATGGCCGTTTCTCAATTGTCAAGCACACAAGTCCAGACTTGCAGTAGTCCAGACTTTGGAAGTCCCTAAGTCCTCAGTACAGTTGGAACGGCAGCAAACTTGATGAGGGCTTCATGACACAAGAGCTAAGTGGCCAATGGCGGGACAGCACAACTCAGGAAGTTGATCTGGTGGAGAGGAGCCACTCTCCCGGGAGGAGAGAGGTAGAAATATTGGTTTATTTGGTTTATTTAAAACAAATAAACAAATATTTATTTTGTTTAAATATTAAAATTATTTAAACCAAAAATAAATAAACAATGTTATTATATAACAATAAATAATATTATTATATGAAACATTTTAAAACACTAAATTTTTTCAGCAGCACCAAATTGCCTTTAAATATATTCGCAAAAATAAATGAACGTGCAGATCCTAGCTTGGTTCTGTTTTGGAGCTGACTTGACTGCAGCCTTCAAAGTTTCCAGGAGAAGCATCCACATGCTGGTCCAGATGCTGCCCCAGCAATAGGCCCCTGGATGAAGACAGGAAATCGAGATGCTGGACAATGTTTACCGGCTCCCCTGTGGAGCCTCCAGAGTGAATGCAGACATATGTAGCATCACTAATCTGTCTGGCAGAAGTGGAATGTTCTGGAATGGTACAGTTCAGTTACCATTTATCCATTGATAATAGACAGACATATATTCATTTGCTGCAGTATTCTAGATCTTTTTCTGTTCTGCCATATTTGAATTTACCTACACAAGTGTAAATGCCTTTTTTGTAAATAAACCCTACATAGTTGCCCTCATAAATTAGCATTGACAGGGTTTATTTAACAAATTAATGAAACTCTTTCAGCTGTCATGGCTTTAAAATATTGTTTAAATATGTTTGGTTAAATGATAAACATGAAAAACATACACAACATAAAAAATAAATCATTTCCTGTGTTTAGCCACTATAAATACACCTGAACCAACAGATCATATTAGAGCGCCGATTGCGAGGTAGCTTTCTGACCGCCCGGTCAACTTGGCAGCAAGCCGGATGGCATAACTCCGAAAACATCTGAGTAAATTTTTAAATAGGCACAATATTGATAAACCGAGCACATATCCAAGTTTTAAACAATTTTATTCGCACCCAAAAAGATCTTAAATCTAGGCGAGGGATCTGAACAGGAAACTAGGCCAGTAAAAAGAAGAAAAAAAAAGCTATTATCAATCTAAAAACGTTTTCCAGAAAAAATTTAGATGGGCTTAATCCATGAGAGAAAGCAAGTGAGAACGCGTTGTGGTGAATTCACCAGGATACTTGATGTGTCCATGAATTCAACGAAGAAAGACCTTATGTCACATGCAAAAGGCCTTTTCCCGCATGGAGACTCAAAAGAAAATCTGAAGACTTCACTCGCAATATTTATGATTTTAAAGAATGCGTACTTGATGGGAGCACTACTGTTGGTGAGTTATACCTTTTTTCAGCTGTTGTTGAAGTAGTAGATCTTGCCTTCAGGTCTCATGATTCAGAAGTCTACATTGGTAATACAGTCACTGTATCCTCTGCAAGCCAGCTGGATGAAAATGTTCCAGGTTATCTTTCCATGGAGGATGTCTTGTGGAAGATCTGCTATTAAGCAATCTGGACACAATTTAACACCAAAACACTGATAGGCTTGAAGGAAGATAAATTGTAATTACAATATAGGAAAACACAAACCTGATCACGAACAGGATAAGTAGCTCTACAAGAAATTATTACAAGAAGGGGGATATATATGTTTTCTGTACAAAAACAAGGGTTGTGATTGGCTTATGTTTTTTAAGTATACATTGGGTAACATATTAGGGGTCTGGAGTCCATCCATTGAACCATAACCATATTAGGGGATTGGAGTATGGTGTCCATTGATCACCTTCCATGGGGCCATTGATGCTATTTTAAAGATATATCACTGTTTTCTATACCTTGAGAGGGACTAAACAAATGTATCTATCTGTCAAGAGCTGTTTGAGTAATGTACCACAAACCATTTGGCTTAAAATTCAAGAAGAACTCAAAGAGAATATGAATTTGAAGTTGATCAATGATCAATCAGTGACATTTCTTTGATAGATGTCATCAGTGTAGCCCATTCCACAACCACTCCTGTCTTTGGACATGGCCATGACCATGTTGTCTATTCATTGGGTAATGCAAGCAGTGACTAACTCTCATAGACCCAGTTGGATGATATTAATCCAGTTTTCACTCTTGTCATCAATATCGCCCCCTCCACATCAACTCTTGTCTCAGAGTACTATGTTCGACAAACTGATTCAAGTTCTCATTCTGGTTTTAATGCTGGCTATAAAGTACTTAGTGTATGCATCAAACTTCATAGAGTAAATCTGTTAGAAGAAATTATTAGTCAGTACAAAGATGAGTCGAATCCTGAACTACCAATTAAAATACAGCTTTATTGATGAAAGGGGTTCAGATGAAGATAGTGTGTCCAGGGATGTGTATACTGCATTTGGACAAAATTCTTGGATTGTACAGCAGAAAGGGCAGAAATGAGAGTTCCATCCCTATCACCAAAGTGGCAGGAGGAAGAGTGGAAGGCTGATGGGAGAATACTGCTCAAGGGATTTCTCTACAATGGATATTTTCCTCTGCGCCTTGCCCCTGCATTCACCACAGCACTGATATTTGGAGAGCATGCTGTGTCTGCTGAGTTACTATTTGAGTCTTTGCTCTTGTTCTGAAATCTAATAGCCACCGCTTTAAAGGAAGACATGGACAGTGGCGTGTTGTTAGATCTACTGGATCGACTGGAAATGAAAATCGTTCCATCATGAGGAACCCTCAAAGCAGTCTTGCTTCAAGTAGCACACAAACCAATAATTCAACAACCAGCAGCAGTTAGCACACAACCCCTATGAGCCATTATAAGCACATAAACAAAAATGCGAGTTATTTATACTGACAACAAACTAACTTGCAGGAAAGTCTTCAAACTTATTGAAGCAAGTCCAGTGACACCAGGTGAGAGAAAAGCATTTGGATTTTCACAGCAGTACATTCGTGGATTGCATGAGGTCGGGCTAAGAAGGCTGCTGAGATTTATGACAAGCTCAGATATCATCTGTGTCACAAGTATCAAAGTCATATTTACATCGTTGGAAGGACTGGTACAACGCATTGCATTCACCTGTGGATCAGTTTTAGAGTTAACCTGTTCATATAACACCAACCGAGAGCTTTGTCTTGAGATGGAGAATGTAGTTGCCAGTAACTACTATACTATGAATATTGTGTAGTGAGAGAAATATACAGTGTGTGCAGATCAGGCCGGATACATGTGGCCACTTTTAATTTAACTCAATTGAACTGTATGATATTTTAAGCCTCAGGATAAAGTAGAACTGAAGAACCGACGTCCCGAGTCAACTATTCCCTTGTATTTTTATGCCAATAACTCATGTCCTAGAGTTGATAGCCAATTAATTGAATGTAATATGTCACAAGGTAACCGCAAAAATATCTATTTCAATTTGCCGCTCAGTACAATGTGCAAACAACAACAACATCAACACTTCTTTTTATGAAACAATAACAATGTTCCCATGTATCAGCAAATTCTTCCCTTATCAATATGTTCTTGATGTGCCACAGTCCCTAAAACATGTAGGTGTTTGGTGTTTTGGTGGAACCTAAGATTGATTTTATTGTGATTATTTCAGGGACTATTGGCTGGTTCCTCACATCCGATTACTTATCCATTTGACTACATTACCATAGTACAAGCTGTGGCAATCTTTCAAATAAGAATTAATGACTGATTTGCACTAAATTAGCTCAATTCCATCCAGGTCTACTTCACTTTTTGAGTAAAAGTAATCTTTTATTTAAATACTTAATTAAAAGCTGCTGCTCTTGGAGGGGTACATGCTATTTTGGTATAAGCTTCACATTTTATTTTTATTTTTGCTCTGTAAGTTTGTGATGAATTTAAAGCATTTCATGTTATGCGCCCAGGGACCAAAAAGGGACCCTAACACTGGTCCATAGCAACAGGAACCAAATAATTTATTAACAGACTCAACCACGCTGTTGGAAGCTTCCAGGCGTCGTCCTGCAGCAGCGCACCGTTCAAAACGTGCTGAAGCGTTGCTGCACGTCTGATCTCAGACCCCATCAAAGACAGAATCAACACTAGTCACCACCTCTGACATTAAAAAAAATTTAGGAAAAAGTGAAAAAATGTACGCACTAAAAACTTTTATTTTGGAAGCGATGTGTTTTTGATTAATTATAAGCTGTAAAAGTATTTTTTAAATCCGTTATATACAACACAGCATTTATATGCTGTCGAACTTGAACAGCAAGACTGTTGTATTGCGATTATTTATTTAAAAATACAATAATGCTTGGATAATATAATTAAAGGGATTATATTATAAATTATAGAAATGGAAGATATTTAAATCCTATATTATATATTATCCTGTATAATCGAAGAAAACACAATAACCATTTATTTTTCACAAACAAGGCATCACTCTTATGTTGGTAAGAGTGATTTTGAATTTTGGTTGATTCTATTCTTACCTAGGAACTTACCTAGGAAAAGAAAACACTGGTGAATGCCAGACTCTTCCTAAAAACAGGCTAAGTGGGGTTTAAGAACAAATTTCTTCTTAAGAATGGTTGGTGAATGAGGCCCAGTGTTAACAATGCCTGATTAGCTTTACAAATCAAAAGCTGAATAGATTCTACTAAACAAACAAATCCTTCTATAGACTAAGGTTAGGTTCAAACACCTCTTTATTATACGGACAAAGAGAAATATAAATCAATAAATGTAGAAATGTAGAAATTCGGAAATTAATGAATGAAAAAAATGTAGAAATACAGAAATAAAACAATAAATAAATAGTTGAATATAAGAATAAATGAAATTAACAAATGTAGAAATGAATAAATACAGAAATGAATGATTGAATGAATGAATGATTCAGTAGGACAATCAGATTGATTGAGTACACGTAGAAATAAAAAAATAATAAGTAAATAAATACAAAATCATTTTTATGAAGCCCTTTTCAATGAAAACATTAATTTATTTCCTAATTTATTTATTTTTCTATTTTTACGTGCATGTATCTATTCATTTCTGGTCCTCCATATTGAAGCACTGCTGCTCATCTTATCACTGACTCTATTACTGACAGCCTCAGCACTAGTCACAACCTCTCACACATTTAAAGAATTGAAAGAAAATGTGAAAAAATAAATACACTATGAAACCTTTTATTTTTGAGGCGATGTGTTTATTTACGACTGATCAATCATATGCTATTGAACTTGAAGAGCAAGTCCGTTTTATTGTAATTATTTATTTTAAAATATCATAATGCTTGGTAAAATACTGAAAATTATTCTTATTATAAATAAATATTAATTGAAAAATATTATTATAATTTAAATCCTTTATTACACAAACGTATAATTGAAGAAAACACAATAACCAATTATTTTTCACAAACATGGTATCACTCTAATGTGCTTTTGAATGTTTGTAGATTCTGTAATATGAAAACATTAGTGCAAGCAACTTGGGTGACTGGCACCAATTTTCAGAGATGATGATCCCCAAAACAAAATCTTTTGACTGCCTTGGATAAGTAAAATATTGCTGCAACAATATTCAAATGTGAGTTCTTCTCTACCAAAATTGCGACATGGTAGTGGCAGCCTGTAGATCCAGCTCCTGATGTCTTTCGTGTCGTATTGTTGTTTTTAATGCATATTCCACTTTTTAATTACTGTGTATGTGAACAGAAGGTGAAAAACAACGTGCAAGAAGATACAGTGAATAACAGAACTTCTGTGCTGGCAAGAGGGCAAACTCTTGAAATATTCAATATAGTTTAAACTCATATTGAAACATTTTTTTTTTTCACAGTTTCAGTGTCTCAAACGCTTCAAATTGATAATTTTTTAAATGTTTCATGGTTAGGAGGGGAGCCGGTTGGCAAGCATCCTGTGGCAGGTCCTTTTTTCCGCGGTGCTCGACCAGGCCCAGTCCGAACAAATTTCATGGTGACACCACCCTGGAGGCCCACCACCAACAGTAGTTCAGAGTTTCATGACTTCTTGGAGTCTCTGGCCTGTGTCGTAGAAAAGGTTCCATCCAGGGACTCTGATGGAGAAACTTGGAGAGGTGTGATTCGGGGAAATGGTCTTTTCTCAGCCTTTATGGGAGAGTTTATTCCAGGGTTCTGGAAAAGAGGCTCCAATCAATAGTCAAACCTCAATTTCAGAAAGAAGAATGCAGATTCCGCCCTAATCCTATAACGGTGGACTAACTTTTTACTCTTGCAGGCTTGCTTGCGGGGTCATGGGAATTTGTCCATCCATTCTCCATGTGTTCATGGATTTAGGGAAGTCTTATGGCCTATATTACCAAAGTGAGAGTTGTGTCTGTATGCTTGACAGAAAGTCAGATATGTTTTCAGTCAATGAGGGACTCTGTCTCCGATTCTGTTGTTGATATTCACGGACAGGATCTCAAGGCGCAGTCGAAGTGAGGAGTTTATCCAGTTTGGGGAGCTTAGAATTGCATCTCTGTTCTTTGTAGATGATGTGGTCCTGTTGGCTTCATAATAATAATAATAATAATAATAATAATAATAATAATAATTTATTTATTTGGTAGAGCATTTATCACAGAAATAATTTCACAATTGCATGACAAAAATAAAGAACAGTCCATAAAAATATGTAACCAATAAAAACAAGGAAAAAATAATATAAAAATACATTTGACGCAATATTGTCACAAATGACAGTAAATTACATCATCATTCGTCATTTGTGTAAAATGCAAATAACAGCAGAGGAAAAGATTTTTTTGCAATTTCATATAACCTTTATTAAAACTTAAAGCTTAAGGGCCAGACCTTGATTGCTTGTACCCTCAATTTAGTTTAAATGATTGTGAACCTTATTTTAGAGCTCGTTCTATGTATTCATTATATCCCCAGAAAGTCTGGCCTATAATGGAATCATGATTGGCGCCTCCCCGCAGATCCTTAATTTTCATGACTCAGCTACTTCATGGATCATTTTCAAATGTAACACCCACATAGACCTTAGTGAGAGGAGGAACTGAATTTTGGTAAAGGTCGGTTAAATATTTATAATACCAGGGGGAATTTTATCTCCAAAAGTTTTCAGGCGATCACTTTTTAACCATTGGTCCAATTTAGTCCAAATTTGGTGCATATGACTCAAAATTAGGAGATCTATCATGTTTATTATATTTCACTCTAATTTTTCTTATTTAAGGGCAATATTGCCGCAGTGGGTAGCGCTGCTGGGATACTTTGGATATACCAAACCCTACCTTTGGGTAAAATTTCAATCAAGTAGAAAGTTGTCATGTCTTGTGGCAAAAGCAAGAAACAGCATTAACACAAACAAAACTGACTTTGGTCAGTCAGAACGCTTTGTCTATTCAGGCAACTGTACAAAAACAGCAGCGTACCATGGCAGAGGTTCCACGTCCTCTGTATGTTTAAAGATTTTTTTTTTTTAATCTAACATTAGAGAATGTTTTATTGCATATTTTATTAAATTTAATTTAAAGATATACAGTAACCCTAAGTTTGACAAACTATACCTTCAAAATTCGTAAAATTAAACTGCCATTAAATGCGTACTTAATTTCCCATAAACCATTGCGCTATGACGATAAGAATTTAAACCAGGTTTAAAGAAGGTTTGGGTAGTTTTATCCGCACCAATTCTTAAAATAAAGTACAAAAAAATCCTTAAATCGGGGGCGTTCGGTACAAATTAATAGCTCAGCTTTTAGCCTACCATATAGCTTCCGCTGCTTCGTCACTTCCGATGCGGAACTTGAAGATGTCTATGGCCAGCAGCTCCTACAAACCTGTGAGCCATGTCATTTTTGACATGGATGGACTACTTCTTGGTCTGGAAAATTACTTTGTGTGTCATGCCTCGTTTTGTTCACCATTTTATATCAGAATGTACTTCAGTTGACGCTAGGCTGATGCAGAAACGCATTTATTTAATTCGTGTCTAGCGTGTAACGAGGTGATGACATCCGGTATCCATTCACATAAATACGAGTTCACCATTTCTTTGCTTATAGCTAAAATGAGGCATTGTTTCGAATATGATATTATATTTTTTTATTATTACTTCATGTTCTATAGGGAAATTCGGCATTAATTTAGAACAACAATACATGGTACAAACTTCATAAAAGAAAAATAACTATTGACGTACACAATTCACTTTTCTGTCTACTAAACCTTTGAATCTGTATCACGGCCTACTTGGTGAGAGTATGATTACCACAGTGACTTTAAATTGCTTTTTATTAGAAATATATTTTGTCGATCTGTGCTTTCAATTTATTTCTAACCCGTATAATTTAGTTAACTTGATTAGGAGTGACTTTATTCAATTGTAACCTAAGTGTACCTAATAAAATAATATTTAATTTATATTGTTTTTAATGTTTTATTAATTCTGAATTTGTATTTTTCCACTTAAGACACAGAGCGACTTTATACCGAGTCCTTCCAGAATGTATGTGTCACACATGGGAAGCAGTATACATGGGCCCTGAAGTCATTAGTGATGGGTAAAAAGGCTCTGGAGGCTTGCCAAGTTATTCAGGATTCTTTGGAGCTCCCCATGACAGCCCAGGAACTTCTTTCTGAAACCAGAAAAATCCAAGAAAGGATCTTTCCCTCTGCAAAACTCATGCCAGGTATGCCTGATCTACCACACACTTTTACTTTCTGTACAATATTCATGGTGGAAGGGTGGCATGTACATCCCGATAATATCTGTTGAATTTCAACTTATCTTCACATCTTGAAAAATTCAGTTTGTTCAGTGGCTTATCCGGTATTTGATGTTGTTCTTCATTGCACTAGTCAGAATGCACTAATCCTTTCCTGTCTGGCTAAGTCTTAAGAACTTTTTATATAAACCAGAAACAATGTGGAGCTGTAGTCTGTTCCCTGATTACAGTGTCTCCTGGACGTTGGTCCACGAATGCGTTGCTGGGCAGCAGATTTAGTAGAGAGGGACCGGATCTTTTTTTGGGAATTTTCAATCTTTCATTTATATTTATATTCCTCAATAGGATTTCTGTTAGGGCTGCACGGTTTGGTGAAAAAGTCATATTGCGATTATACTGGACAATATTATATTGATATGAAGTTGTAAAGAAAAGTGCACTCATCACTGAACATTTTGAAATGTGTATTTCTCAGTACAAACATACAAAGTTAAACTTGCAGAGAAAAATACAATAACTAAGCAATACTTTTACAGTACAGTTTTCAAAATAACTTAATATTTTACGAATCAAATAATAACAAAAAACATCTCTTTTAATATAAAGGCATTTTGCAAACTCTTACTAGCAAAACCAAATAAAATATATAATACATTTCAAATTTTCAAAATAATATATTTTGAATTACCAAAACAAACAAAACCGTTTAAGCGGCAGGGTGTAACTTAAAAAAATCGTGATTAACTTACAAAATGCAAAATAGTTTGTTAAACTTCTTTCAGAAATTAAACTGGATGTAAAATAAAAGTGATCCTTCAGCCTCACTAAATCACACCCAAAACATCAAAACTGATGTTTTCATAGATTCTTCGCCAAAAAAAACAGCATGGCCACCTTGTCTGGTTTCAGACCTGAGCAGTGGGCAGCTCCAACATTTCCGCCCGTACTAAAAGCTCTCTCAGATTCAGAGCTCTTTGCTTGTATGCACAGATATTTCTGTGCTAGTTTGCCCATCCTGGGGAAGTTCATTGTGTGGCTCTTCCACCAATTCAGTGGATCTTCTCCATTTTCATCACAGGGCATGCAGATGTAACTGTATAGTTAAGCAGCCACTGCTTCTCTAACCTGTACCTCAGAATCAGATGTGGTTGATGCTGATGCTCCAGGCTGTATGGTGCTTTTGAAGAAACTGGCCAACATTTTCTTCAACATTCACGGTTTCTTCCATCGCTGTGGTACTTTTGCCTGACGCTGCTGCTGGTGAATTTCATCAAAACAACATACACACATAAATCTGTTACATGGATTTTTAAAAGCTAAGTAAGCATTCTGTGATTGGGTTTGATTTTACATACCATCACTACAGAGATCACATGTTCCTTTATGGTTTCAGTCTCCTCTGCATCAATGTTGTGTTCGAAACCAGTCCATGAAAGTTGTCAGCAGATACTTCATGCCTTCATATTTCTAGTTGGGTTGGTTCAGAATTTATGTACTCAGACATTTGGTCAGGCCAGTGTCCTTTTCCTCATTGAGTATCATTTTTTAGAGCATTTTCTGTGAGAGAAAAAAGAGTTAAAAAGACCCCATGAAAAAGTATGGAAAACTGGCCCACAGTATATCACCACTCAGTTCTTAAAGTGTGGTACATTACTTTGGCTAATGCGTTGTTTCTCAGTGTAAAAGGTTTGAAGTGTTTAGTGTTTTTTTCCGAGTTTTTTAATCTTCTCTCACAGGTTGGAACAAATATGCGAATATCTGAAGCAAGCTAAGAATAAGCTTGACTGTAACTCTTTTGTAAAGTAAAAAATACAGGAACCCTACAAAAGAGGTGTAAATTACTCTGCACTGGGTCAAAGTAAACCTATATAAGTCTTATCACTTTCTGTTTTTTTTTATTTTTATGCATTCATCAAACTCTTTTCTGTGCTATCTCCGGTGCTGGTACAAATACTCCAGTTGCCTCGGGTTGTAGCAACTTTCATTTTGCATGTTTTATACAGTACCTCATTCTGCACTGTGTCGCAAATCCTGAATCCAAACGCCACCTAACAGAGGCCCACCTTTTTTGGTCCCCTGTTCACTGCAGTCATCCTGCTCATCTGCATTCATTTTCCACTTGGTCTGAACATCGGATAGTCAAGTCACCATACAGAATCACTCATACAGGTTAAGCGCATCACTCGGCTCACATACACTGATTGGCCATTTCTTTATTGTGGACGTAGACAATGAGCAGACTGCACACAAACGGAGAATAGGTAGTCAAGTTCGCTCACACGTTTATTAAGTTAAATCGCAGCCTTTTGCCGTCATGTAATGTCACTGGTTGAAATTGCCATCGCGACTAGATTAATTGTGCAGCTTTAGTTTCTGTGCAAAAGTTGGCTGTTACACCTTGATCTATAAATACATACAGTCTTTTTGTTATGTCTTTTATTGCATTTCATTTGAACTAGTAGTATGGATAAAATTCTGTCACTATTCCCGGCCCATGTATGACCACATATTTTCTAGGGAGACGTGTGCAACTCTGTGTGTGTATTGAATCTGTTTTCTCCTTCATGGAGATATGAACACTGGGATGGTTTTTGCTACATACCTTGCAGGTCAAACGCGTGATCACCTTAATCCTTGCTTATATACCCAGTGCGAAGGCTGATTCCTTTCCCTTTTAGATAGTTAATATTGTCCTCGTGTTTCTGCTCCACTAGTAGTGAACACTGTGACCTAAAACACATTCACAAGCTAATGTTGTTTGTCAATTATTTGTTTTCGTGTACAGAGGCTTCAGAATCAGTTTTCACATATTAACCTGCACAAACACTTCCCTTAGGTCTTGCTTATTCTCCATTTAATGCTACCGTCCAATAGAGTGTATGGGTTTGAAGAGATTTTAAACCTTCAGGCATCACTCAGATGAAGCTTTCTGTATATAGGCTGCAGAGAATGATGCTCATTCTCAAAGCTGTTGTTTCAGTTCCTTAGCCATAGCGTCTATCGGGAGACATATACTGACAGCAGCTGGCATTCAGTAGCTCTCGTGGCTGACCTTATGTACTGATCCAATCTAAATATAAGCAAACTGTCCCTTCTGTTGCTGGTGCTACTCTCCACACAGGCTCTCGTAATTATTCTTTACTGTAACAAATCTCAATCTTTCAATCAAAAATTTTAATAGTAGTAAATTAGAGAATTGATGTATAGTACACAACAAATATACTGTAACTGGTTTTCACATTACTCTCATTACCATCTTCATTGCAAAAAAGCTTCAATATTATTGAAAATATCAGCGTTTCATTTATCAACCACTCATTCATTTTAACAATAAATTAATTGAGACTGAATAATTGTACTTAAAATTATATTTCATCTTCATCTGTTTCCTCGTGGTGTAAGAATTGTAACAGAGATTCGTGTGCTTCCTTTTCTTCAAATGTGCTTTTTTCAAAAGTATCATGTTCTGTCCTGCATAAGGTCTTAAATTGTCCTCATACTTTTTTATGTATAGCTTTGATATATTTTCCCTTTGCATTTTATCATGTTCATCAATCAGCTGTGTCTGTTGTTATTATTATTATTATTAATAATAATACATACCTTGCTAAATATTAATATTAATATTATTATTATTATTATTAATAATAATAACTTTTATAATAATAATAATAATAATTTATAATAATAATGGGACATTTAACACAACAGAACATCTAACATAAGACTGTACTTGACCACTGTGCCGTACCGACATTGAACTGTGTTTCAGCCACAGGGATTATAAACAACAAGCATTTTGTACCTATATATCAGAACCCTTCATCATTACTCAATTGAATGCTCATATTCGCCTTTTAAGTTCAATAATGCACTGGATTTAGATTCAAAATAAGTTCACACACAGCTCTCAAATCGTCACACATACATGGTAGATACCGCTATCCAATTCACTGTCTGATATAGTACGACTGAGAGTAAGTTGTGTCCCTGTAATGGTTTGTGTTAATGGTTCTTGTCCACGGTCCTCTTACAAGGCAGGCGTGTGAAGTAAGTTTCAAACAATTCAGTTGTAAACCCAGTGATGTTCAATCGATTAGCTGTTCAATCCGGTGAACAAGGATTCTGGCGTGTTCCAATTAATTTTTTATGTCTTTGTTGTAGGGACTCTATATTAACTTGAAACCATCCATATATCTATCCCTTCATTTTCTGTAACCGCTCCTGTTCATCCCAGCTGGCATTGGGTGATAGGCAGAGTGCACACTTGACAAGACGCCAGACTGACGCATAGAGACAAACAGGTGATACATTTATATACTGCAATTCAGTTTGGCATTCCAAATGTTCAGCTTGACGTTATCCAAAATTTATACTAAAAAGATTTTTCCCTTCACAAAGCTCATATTAATGCACAGCGACACTCTGCCATACCAAACAGTCTGAAAAGCTTGTTTTCCCGTCATATGTGCCTGACTCCCATCACCCAGAATTAGCTATATGCACACTATTAGTGCTTCACACAGTATTCAATGTTGAAACTGCATATGGAAATCACCAAATTGTAGTTAAAAAAATACAAGCAACTATTAAAGCTGAAACTGGTTAGCATTTTCTTTCTAAATGAATAAGTGCAAATTCTGTATTTGATGTTTCCTAAAAACAGAAAGAAAAGGGAATGTTTACTCTTTTGTTCCATTATCTTTTCCAGAACAACTTAGTAAGCAATTGAGAAGTGAGGACACAGTTGTTGATGTTTAGAACATAGAATTCTGTCCCATTCTTGCTTGATATGGGACTTTAGTTGTTCAACCTGTTCGAGCTTTCCATTTTCGTATTTGGCACTTCACATGGCATTTAGGCTGTTGCATACCCCGACTCTTAAAGGGGGACGCCACAATGCTGGAGCTATGCAGATTGAGGCTTGGCTTTGCCTTGCTGGAAAAAACAGTCTCTCTCAAAACTTAAACATTCACCACATGCTAACCAGAAAACATTATGTCTCACATAAAATATTCCCCTGTTTTTTTTATCCTCAACATAAAAATGAGGGGATGCAATCGTCAGTATGTATTTATGGACTTTGGATGTACTGGCACTTCTAGGAAGGTCGATCCAAATCTTCTCAATTTGTATTTTGTGTGTCTCACTGTGGATTTGCGGAGTCCAATAACCTTAGACATTATTTTGTAACCCTTCCCAGACTGATTACAATCACCTCCTACCTGATTGCCACATTTCTTTTGATTTTGACCTAGTGTGCCGCTGGGGAGACCTACAAGCAAATGTTATGCTTCTAAAAATAATCTATTTATAATATTATATGATTTATCAGAGCCCGAATATGGCTAGTCTGTCAGCGACAAGTTATCATGCTCAGTTTATATTAAATACCCTTTGTATTTCTCTAATATTATAATTTAAATAAGTTTAAATTCATTTTTGTTTCTTTCTTTTCATTTTTGATTCTGTTTAATTTCTGTTTAAAGTTCCAACAAAAGTTAAAGTGTATTACTAGTGGATGACTGAATCTACAAACCAAACAAACAGATTATGATTGACTATTATGATTATGCCCATAAAAGCTTACCTTACTAATCCCACGGCCATTCTTAAATTATCATGCAAATCAATTTACATAATCAGGTGAAATGTTAAATCTTCAAATGGTAAATTAAATAAAAATTAGTCCTGAATCAATGCCTATATGTGGATTCCCACCAAAACCTAATTTATTCTTCTTGTTGGAGGTAAACATAAATTTTGGGAATTTTTTTATTGAACATTTTACTTTTATAATGACAAACGGTACTATTATTATTTTAAATTAGATTTTTAATTTAGAATATGTGTTCTTATAGGTGTGGAGAAACTGGTGGTCCATCTGCAGAAGCACAACATCCCCATTGCAGTTGCAACCAGTTCAGCCGGTGTGTCATTCAAGTTGAAGACAATCCAACACAAAGAGTTCTTCAGTCTGTTCAACCACATTGTTCTGGGTGATGATCCTGAAGTTCAGAAGAGCAAACCTCAACCTGATATCTTCCTGACTTGTGCCAGCAGATTCAATCCTCCAGCATCTTCTGAGAAGGTAAATAATACAGACATCAGATTTAGCTAAGTCATACCTACTCCTCATTTAGATACTGTATAGGTTCTGCTAGGGATATTTAGATGTTTTTAGAGTCTTTTGGAATCTATGAGTTTAAAGTAATATTTGGTTGAGTCAAATGAAAGAAAAGGTTTTTAGATGTGACCTGAAAACTTGATGACCCTTATAAATCTATAGCATCATTAGCAAAGCACTCATATTCACCTTTCCTCTTCCCTCAGTTATATTTGCTGAAAAAAAAAAAAATTCATGTTATACATTTTAAACTCCAAACCAATAAAACACCATAATGTGTTCACATAATGTAAAGTGAACAATGTATACGCTATATGACAATGGCGCTCCGGAGACAATTGACGGTCTTATAACATTTTGGTGTAGTTTCCGATGAAGCACATTTTAAAATTAAGCAAAATGAATTATGTAATTATTTCAAAAAATTATTGATAACAATTTGTGAAAATATTTTGCAGATATTGAATAATAATGGTGGAAGTTTTTCCTTTTTTCTATGGTGTATTGAGGTGACCATGGTGAAGTGGTGTATGGCATGTATGCAGATGTTCTGGAGTTTGGCATCTTCCAGTTTTGCAACATATCTGTTATAATAACCTCTGCCAAGGAGTTTGTTTTCACCCATGGCATGTCCCATCAATTAGTTCTTTAATTACCCCTTTGTTTGTTTGTTAGCAAGATTATGGGAAAACTAACGGACGGATTTGTATGGAGTTTTATCCAGATGTAGTTGTTGGCAATATAAATGAAGCTGGTTGTACTGTAGCACAGATTTGTGGTGAAATGTGGTATTGAAAGTCAGTTTTAGTTTGGTGTTGAAAGGTTTGGATCTGGAGAAAAAGCATTATAATTTTAGGCAAACATCTTCTTTGAACCTGTGCTAAACGGAGACAGTTGGGTTTATCATATTTGCGTTATGTTTCACCATATGAAGAAGAAGAAAAAAAAAAAGAAGAGTGGTGGGGGACTGGGAAGTGGAAGGCTCAAGACAATGAGGAGACGCGAACGGTTCAAGACTATTAGAGAGATACTGAGAGAGTTTGAAGTTTTTGGTTTACTTAGAGGCTGGCAATAACTCATTAATTGGTGGATGATTATCACCTTATCGTGGTGGAGGGGGTTTGAGTACTGTAGTGAGGCAATTTTCCCCTGGTAGGGTCCCCCATGGCAAAGAGGTCCTAAGTGAAGGGTCAGACAAAGAGCGGTCAAGACCCCCCTGATGAGAGGAAAAATCAAGGACTCAAGTACTCTGCCTGGAGGCTTATCGGGGCCCCATCCTGGAGCCAGTCTGGGGTAGGGGCCTGCCAGCGAGCATCTGGTGGCCTGTATTTTTCCCATGGGGCCATGTTGGGTTCAGCCCGAAGAAGGGACATGGGTCCGTCTTTCCGTTGGCCCACCAACCACTGGGAGGAATCCACAGCGGTCCGGTGCATTGTGGATCGGGCAGTATGAAAAGGCAGGGGCCTTGGCTGTCCGATCCCTGGCTACGAAAGCTGACGGTGGGGACATAGAATGTCAAGTGACCACTGGGGAAGGAGTCTGAGCTTGTGCGAGAGATCGAGAGGTACCGACTAGATATAGTCGGGCTTACCTCTACGCAACAGCATTGGTTCTAGACTCCACCTTCTCGATGGGGGCTGGACCCTCTACTATGCTTGAGATGCTAAAGTTGAGAGGCGGACTCATAGCTCCCAAGCTCTGCCCATGTATTGGAGTTTACTCCAGTGGATGAAAGGGTTGCTTCCCTGCACCTTCGGGTTGTGGAACAGGTCCTGACTGTTGTGTGCGCTTATACACCTGTTCCTCCTCCGTCTAACCAGGTACAGTGCTGGGCACTGCCGCTGTGCGCTGCTCAACTTGCTTCCTCCTTGTGCAGCCCATCTTTGTCCGGTGGATCCTCAGACCTCTCAGGCTCTTACAAATCTTGTTGCATTAACAGATCGCACTCGTTGGCGATAATCCATTGATCATGATCTTTGCCAGGAAATCCGTCTGTGTGGGGGGCTCATTCAACCATAATTTTAGTTCAAAGAATGAATACATTGTTGTGAACGTTATCTTCATCATACTATATGCAGAAAACTAAGTTTTGTATGTTTTGGAGGAGATTACAGTATTTTTGAAGTTTTTATTGCTTGATATGACTTCAGGTGGCTCATAGTAAGAGGTTTTTTTTGTGTTGCTTCAAAATGAGCTACTAAGGCTACATTCACACCGCAGGCTCAAGTGGCCCAAATCCGTCTTTTGTGCCCATTTGTGACCCATATCTCATTTTTTTATGACATGAACTGCACAAATTAATTTGAAGTGAGACAGACGTCACAATTCTGCATCACACACACGCTAACATGTGTAACAGCCATATTTACTTCCTTAAACACAGTGAGCTGCATGTCATGTTTTCTTCTGTGCATGCGGGTCACTTCAGTGCTGTAAACTGTTCACACTGGAGTCTGATGGCGTTCGCATTTAAATTATAATGTGAACAACCACGCCAAAAAAATCGTAGCTCAACAAAAATTTGAATTGAGCATTAGACCGGCAGTTTGAACATAGCCAAATTTACAATAGGTGACAGATCTGGATTCCAAGCAAGTCATTGCTCAGAGTTCTCAGACAAAGGAAATGGTAGAGACGTCCCCTTTGAAATACATACGTATCCAAAACTGGTATGTACCTTTTCAGCCTTCATGGTGCCTCCACTGAAATGAAGGTTACCCATACCATTGACAATAATCCAGTACAATAACCAACGTTTGCATTCAAACTTTGCCTTGGGAACTAATATCAATGATTTTCAAAAACTATAAAAAAAAAACCTAGATCAGTGAAATGTTTATTTGTCAGACCAATGGGCATTTTTCCACTTTGCGTCAGTGAACCTCACATAAGCTTGAGCCCAGAAGAGTCTGCAACGTTTCTGGATGATGTCGTTATATAGCTTGAGACGGTGGTTTTCCGAAATATTTCTGTTTGTTTAGTTGTCTCAATTTTTGTTTCATCCTACTCCATTTTTTCCCCCACAACAGGTCTTATCGGGAACATTCCAAAGTGGAACATACTGTTCTGTCTTTAACAGTTTTTCTTCTTCAACCTTCATGTATTTAAAGTTTAAACTTGATTATTTATTAGTATCACTATTTCTTTACATTACTTCATGAGATAATGCATTTACTGTAAAGAATTTAAGCAATTTATTATGTTGCAATTGCTAAAATCAGGAAAAATTATGGAATGCACAAAACACAGAACAGTTATCTACTCTTAATAAAGGAAATTAACTGAACATAAGCACTTTAATTTCCATAATGGATTTTAAGACCTAGTAGCTAGATAATGGCAGCAGGTCTGTATTTACGCTAAATGCTGTTTGCATATTGTCTAGCAGACTGTCTGGACTTTCCCCTTCCTCTTCCTCCATACAGAATGCTCCTGTTGATCAAATCTGCCACACCTTTCAGGAATTTTGCACTTTTCATCGGCATGAGAACAATTGTTTTGCCTTAAATAAACTGAGTAATTTGGCCACAGGGCACTAAGAATGAAACGGCTGACACTGATATTGATGCATTACCAGCAAAGGTGATGATTGAGGGATCGGATAAAGACGTACCAGTGTTCTCGACACCAATCGGTGTGACATGCGTGGATGATGATGCTGATCACACATTTCTCTTCACCTTTCTAAGGAGTCCACAGCAAGGGTATATACCTAAAATGCTCCCAATGTCCTGAATTGTACAAGAAATGTGAAGTTATGCTTGGTTTGAAAAACGTATTTTTTCATTAGATTTTTTATATATATATATATATATATATATATATATATATATATATATAAAAAAACTTTATCTACTCAAGTCGTTTCATATACATGAAATTTGGACTGGATTAGGATTTTACCTTAAAACTTATATCAGAAAAACAGTGTATTTCGTAAAACAAAAGCTCCCTCCAGTGAGAGAAATCTGAACTATTAGAGTAAAATATGATGTATAGAAGATAGTCCAGTCGATGTCGATTTATACGCACCAACGTTGGACTAAATTGGACCAACGGCTAAGAAAAAAGTGTTGGTTTTTTTGGAAGTAAAGTTCCCCTTAGTGACTACAATATGAACTATTACTATAAAATGTGATATATTCAAGACAAATCTCTCCAATTCATTGGCACCGCATTTAGATTAAATTGGAACAACGGTTGAGAAATTTTGGCCCATAGAATTCTGGAAATAAAAATCACCCACGTGTCAGAAATATACAATTGATCTTTTCCAAAATCAATTCAGTTTTTCCTCAAACAAAAGTTCATGGGGGTATAAATATTGCAAATTATGTATGACATGGTTTTGAGTTATTGCCTAAAATATTGGTACAAGAATAAAGTATAGTTGACCAAGTATTTTATTTGAAAATATATACAGATGTGCCAATTATCACCAAATGAGACGTCTAACAAAATGTACTACTTCAATTTAAAAATTTAGTTTATTAATATTGATTCATGATGTTACATAGTACATCTCTATTATGTTTTCTTTAATTCCGTGTTCACACCAAATGTGACGCAAACATTGTTGCCACTTTAATCGCACAAAAGTCATTATGAAGTGATTTGTGTGACTCAATCGAGAAAACCAGACCAGCAAATATACGACCTTCCCGAACATCTATAATCTGTCTATTAACACCCATGAACATGGTCGGCACAATTGCTGCTTTGTTTTATCGTGGAAGTCACAGATACATCAGAAAAACAACCTCTGCTGCCATATCTGGGTTCACAACACTATCCAAAAGGTTTACACCGTGACACTATGAAAGCAAATAGACCCCACAATTATGCATTTTAATAATTTTTTGCCTCTGACGGAAATGTAGATATCGTAGGAAATGTACATTTATCAAATTATATTTTTCGATGTGATATTAAAAAAATGCTAGAGCAGATAGAAGCTCATGCTTCACTTTGTGTCAATGTGAACACTTCGGTTCAGGGGCAACTCAGGGACATGTTGTCTGAGTTGACCCTAAATGAAAGAGAATGCACTGCTTTCTTTTTCAGACCGTTATATTTCTTCAAAGCTCTAAAATAACACTGGACTTGATGGGATATACTCTAAGTGAACTCAACAGGTGAATAAGATTAATGAAACATGAAAGTGAACCAGCACATGTTTGCACATATGAGGAGGGAGAGGGACAGAGAGAACTAGTCCTTTTCCCTTCATTAATCACACACGACATTTCACCAGGGGAAGGCTTTATGGTCCAGATATTCAAATCAGATACACTTAAGATATGGGCTCTTACATCTTAATGTTAATCTGACCCATTAAAGCTTACCTGTTCCATCCCTTGCCTGCCTCCATAAAATAGACCACATATTTTTGAAGCTATATATCTGAATTAATTTTAAAAGTGAAAATGTTCATTGTGAGTGCTCATTTATTTAGTTGTAAACCAAATTTCCCAGGCAAACACTGGATTGAAGTATGTTAATCCACAAGTCAAAATGTCCTTGATCAAGATACTGAACCAAATGTTGCTCCCAATGGCTGTTCTATTGGTGTGTGAATGATGGCGGGAATGGCTTCTGCTCCTGATGAGCATGTGGCGCCTTGCATGGCAGCCTCTGTCATCAATTTATGAATGTTTTTATGTGAATGGGTGAATTCTGGCTCACAATTTAAAGCACTTTGAGTAGTGCAGTAGACTAAACAAGTATCTGAAAGGTAAATTGAAAAAAAAGTATAGATTAGGTAGTATTACAATGTGATCTAAAACCCATAAAATATAAAATTCTTAAAGTATTTAGATAAAAAAATGTCCTTGTATTTACCTGAAAAACCTCAACACAAAATAAATCGTACTGCAATTTCAAAGCAAACTGCATTTTCAGAAAAACAGCCTTGTGAAAGTCCCCCCCTTTTAGAAACCTCAAAGTGATGCACATCAGCTGGAGAAATTATCAACTGTGATGGCGGAAGAATGAAACAAGATATAGAGTGAAATTAATACCATTGCGTCAAAAGAAATTGAAATATTACATCCCGCTTATCAAATATAAGTATAAGAGTTAATTTGCAAAAATTGATAAACCCTATTTTATAATTAATAATCAATACATTTTTGAATTGTATTCCCTGGAGAACAAATTCAACAGATATATCTGTCACTACCACGTAACAGAAAAGACTTCCAGAAAAGTATTCACATGAATAAAAAGCTCAACAGTTGGTAAACTGGATTTTACACAAGTCTAAATTAGAGTTTGCATTTTGATATTATATATATTGTGTTCAATTATGAAAGTTTTTTGATTTTGTTCATTTACTTTACCCTTTAATAAAATAGAATAATGAGATGCAAAAAATGCCCATGTCTGTGCCCATGATGTTTATTTGAAATTATCCACAAAAGTCTTACCTCTAACTGAAGTAACAAAAAAAAAAAACCCACATTACATTCTTAACACACATTTTTCTTTAAAATGTGTGTCACAAATTATTGGCACCCTACATTTAATATTTTATGCATTCCCCTTTTGTCGAAATGACATCCCCGATTCTCCTTATGTAGTGTATAATGAGGTTTGACAACACATGGATGGGTTGAATTTGTTTGCTTTAGATCATTGTCCTACTGTAAAACCAGTAGGGCGACCCACAACATACTATAAATTTCCTTTCAGAGGTTAGTAGGTTTTCATCCAGTATCTATTGCTCATCGTTAGTCCAGCGCCCGTGGAAGAAAAACAAGAGCACCACAGCATCAGAGATCCACTACCAGACTTCAGATTGGGTATTTGGTGCTTTTCTCTATGGCTTCCATTTTTTGCTTAGCCACACCCATCTTAGATGTTCGTTGCCAAAAAGCTATATTTTGGACTCATCTGAGCTATGACCTTGGTCCTTTGAAAGATCAAGTAGTGCTTGGCAAACTTTGTGTTTGGATGACATAAGGGATTTTTCTTTCCCTGTTTTTCCTCCCTAACGACTAGTGTTGTTGTCGTTGTTATCTGATGGTGCTTGGGGAGACTTCCTGACCTCAAGATTCAACTGACCTCTGCAATTCCCATTTTCATAACACATGCTTCTGGTTTGTTGGTACTTTCCACTTACCTTGTTTGGTGTGGATTAGTTTTTAGTTGGATCCTAAAAAATTGAAGAGTGAAAATGAACAAAATTTAATACCAAAAAGCTGACACCTAAGGCGCGATTCCACCAGACGCGACATGGCATGTCTCAGCATCGGCTCGACGCTCCGCTCCAAATACGTGCATAGTCTATTTTGAAGGAAGAAGCATCAATTTCAACAGAGTAGCTTGAACTAGACAGGTTGTTGAACACAAAAATGTAATGTGCCATCTGATCAGGTTTTAAATTAAATGGGACCGGATGCTTTCAACATAAATATACGAGAAACTGAGAAGGATTGAAGCTATTAACTATCAATAGATCTATCTTTATTTATATAGCGCCAATTCACAACAACAGTTGTCTCAAGGTGTTTTCCAGAAAGACCAGGTTAGCCCAAACTCTAGACCTGTGTTTTGAAATTATCTTCAGATAATTATCAATAAAGTACTTTGGTTGACTTATTTGTCTAGAAACCGTTTTGAATAATACTGATGAATATATTGCACATTAGTTTTAGTATTATTACTATTATTATACATTTTACTTATTATTATTATTCATTATTTAGTTACCTCTGTCCAGCGTTTTTTTTCTTATAGTTAAAATCATAAACTGTTAACCCTGTTTACAGTTTAAACAGGGTTTACACCTGATACCGGCCATGATATCAGGTGGTCGGTGATATCGTTAGTTAATAGTCCACTTACAGTACTGTTTTCCATGTCATTAGGGAATAAATAATCTATTAAGGTGGCCCAACGAGATGTCACTCTTCTGGCTCCGGTGTTTCAGTTTCTTTTTACTTCCAAGTAAAATTTTGGAATAAATTTACCAAATATTATCTGTTCATGTATTGTTTAAGTTGCAGTAAAGGCCAGGTTTATTTTAACCGCTTAGCCCACACTCTATAGCACTTAAATTATTTGTACCTAGTATAATGCATGTACGAACCACTTGACTTGCATCCAGATACATGGCTATCTCCCTCCTTCCCGCTTGTATCTGCCAAGCTCTATGCTTGCACCACATACTTCAAATGTGTTGGTTAAGCCTCCTGCAGGGTCCTCTTCTGATCGCACGCAAAGGAAAAGCCATTTAAATTTTCAGACATCAATTTTGCTGAATGGTAATTTTTTTTTATTTATTATGTCCTTGGACTGTCCACTGGCTTTTTTGTTCAACTACGTTTTCTTGCTTTGCAATCAGTTATGCACTCAAGTTATCAAGCAATGGAAATATGCTCAGTAATAGCTACATCTGTTGTCACGTCAGTTTTGTTTGTATTACGTTCCAAAGACGTCAGGATTAGATTTAGCTCTTTATTCTGCAGAGACGTAATCCACTTAGTAGCAAGCCTTGGTGCGTTGGGTGAAGAAAAACAACACCTGACTTTTAAAAGGCAGAAACCTTTATAAGACCCGTATTCTATATGGATGGCCCAATTCTTTGACTAGGGGGTTTGCGAGAGAGTGACAAAAGGCTAGAGAAAGAGGATGGAGGAGTGACAGTTGGGGAAGAGACACAGATACGTACAGTAACAATAATAGCAGCTATGATAATAAGATTTAGCAATTAGAAGAAATTTAATAAATAACTTAAATAATACTGTCAACAATAATGATATCATCAGCGGGAATTAAGCAAAACCACTGCTCTTCTCAAAACTGGCTACTAATAACACCCTGTCTAAAACTGGCTACCAATATCCCTGTCCTCATCAAGCCTGTTGACTAAAGGCCAGTTGCATTATATCCGTAGTCATGAAAGCTTTTGAAAGACACATTGTACACAGGAAATGCCACTAAATCGCTATAGCCCTTCAAACAATCATCATCCATCTGAAAAACCCCGGGAGCTATGTAAAGTTTTTTTCATTGATTATGGCTGAACTATCAATACAATCATACCCGACATACTAGTTGAGAACCTGTATGTCTAAGAATTCCCCCCTTTCACCTGCGCCTGGAAAAAAAGACTTCCTCAGTAACCACCTCAACCTTGGCTCTTCACAGGGATGCGCTATGTCCACTTCTTTATGCACTGTACACTCATGTCTAAAGTCTAATGCACCCATCCAATAAAATGGTCAAATTCACATGCAACAGCAGTGTGGTTGGTCTCATAACTGGAGGAGATGAGTCAACATACAGAGATGAGGTCGAGACACTGTCAAAAAGGTGTTTAAAAGAACAACTTGGCAATTAACAAGCAAAGGAAATACTTGCCGACTACAGGAGGCAAAAGCGAAATGTTTTAGGAGGGAATCCACTGTCAAGTTCCTGGGGACTCACATCTCAGAGTACCTCTACTGGTCAGACCTAAGCTTGAGTAGAGGTTAAAAAAAAAAAGAAGCACGACTGCAATTTCCGAGACTGCACTACAAAAAATAGGCTGCAGGAGAAGCTGCTGGTGGCTTACTATTCCACCATTGATAGTGTACTAATATACTGTATCATTGTGTGATATGCCAGCTCTGCAAAAAGTCATCAGAACACTAGAAAAAAAAACATTGGTTGCCCTTTGACTTTCCTGGAACATATCTGAAACTCTTGGTTCCTCTGTAGAACCATAATTTAAGACCATTCCCATCTTGGACATTAACTATTCACTGTACTGATATCTGCTACAGTACAGGAACATTAAAGTTGGATCTATGTAGTCAATAACATAATAAATAAAACACAATGTTATCACAACATTTTAAGTGCTATATTTATCTGGTGCAATAACCTTTAGCATATTTTTCTTTCTATTTTTATAGTATTAAGTTCTCCTCTTCTTAATTCGATACAACTGGAGCAAGGTTTTGTCTCCTCCTCTCTTTTTGTCTCTGCTCTCTCTGTCCATCAGAACGTTATATTAACACATAGACACAACTCTGTAATCAACCAAAAACTTCAAAACCTTATCTGTTGCTTTGGTTATTAGTTACGTAATTTTTTTAGAAACTCGAGCTGGAAGGTTAGCAAAATTAAAGTTTTTCAATCTAGCAGAAAGACCCACTCTAGCATTGTGTCATGGGAATCTTGGGGTCGGGTCCCTGATGCAGCGTGCAAAGTTTGGGACGGATTGGACAACCAAAAGTATCGTTTTGAGCTCACGGGTTAAGTGGTGAGTTTCACTAAGCCACGGCCACACCTTCCAAGTCATGGATAAACCATTGTTGACATTGCACCCTCAGTACCTGCCGATTGTTTTTATACCAAATGTGATATTGATCGGGATCATTTTCAATTGATTCTCACTTCCTGGTGGAAGTGAGACGTTGATTATTGTTTGTATGTAGTAACTGTTTTCAATGACTATGATGTCCTAGCTGAGTCTAAGTAGTAAGTGGTTATAATAATTTGGCTAGTTGGCATGCAGTTATGATGTCATAGCCAAGACTAAGTAGTAAGTGGTTGTAATCATTTGGCAGATTGGCCAGTGTTTGTGGGATGGTCAGAATTACATAGCATTCAGCAGGATGCAGGATGATGGATGATAGATGGATGAATTCATTTATTCCACGGATTACACCTTTAACTACTCCTCGAGGAGGTCATTGATCAGCCCCTCCCTTCCCTTTCTCACAGCTCATGTTACATGCAGGTGCTGCAGAACTGTCTCTCTCCCTAACTGCAGCCTTTCTGGCTGTCAGAGCTGTGAGGGAAAGGTCCAAGTAAGGTTCTACCTCTGGTCCTATCCCAGAAACAATGGTACGAGAGCGACCACAAGAGTCGGCTCTCCGCAGTGATGTTTCTTTTTCCAGACAACCTTTTGAGCGAGATTAAAATACATATCTTTTAAATCTGAAGGAAGAAATAGGAAGCGATTTTTGAATGGAGCCGGGGGGGGCTACCAGCTTTCACTTAGGAGTCTCGTCTGGTCAATTAATGAGGTTCTATGGTTCCATTCGGGGTTTTAAGAAGCTGACAAATTTTCCTACATTTTGATCCCAATATTATGGCTGTGGAGTGAGATTTCTGGCAATATTTTCGCAGTCTTTCTATGACTTTCTCACTGCTCCCTACACTGTTAACGAGCTCACTCCACTCTAACTTCTGCTTATTTCTTCAAATTTGCCCGTACGTGAGGCTCATGCTAAGACAAACTGTGAATGGTACAGAAGTGGTTGAATATTCATGTTAAAGACGACGAATGCAGCTATGTTCTAAATTTTGAATGGTGTTTCTACGTGAAAGTATTAGGTAGTAATTAATCGGAGTCTGAAACGCTAACTTTATATTGCCATTAGGTGGCGCTATGGAAAAATATATATTATATTTTAGTCAGACCCCTTCAGGGCGGGACCTTTTTCCACCATGAGAGTTTTCATCAAACTTAATTATTGTAGATCAGGGTTTTTTTTTCCACCATGAGAGTTTTCAACAAACTTAATTATTGTAGATCAGGGTTTGATAAACATGCCTACCAATTTTCGTCTTTTTCTGTTAAAGAAGCTTCATTGACGAGGGTATCTTGACAATTTCAAGGGGGCGCTGTAGAGCCATTTTTCCACTCGCAACCTATAAAATACGGAAAAAATTTCGCCAGAACTGATAAGAGTGTAATTTGTCCGGAGTTTTCAGTAATGGGAAACAGGCAATTCGTCTGCCATAAAAAAAAGAGTGAAGAAAAATAATAATCCTTGCAATTCAATAGGGTCCTCACACTGTTAGTGCTCGGGCCATAATAATAATATAGAATTCCTTGAAATTCAATAGGACCCTTGCACTGTTAGTGCAAGTTTCCTATTGGGGGGGAGAGATTGAGAGAAACACACTATGTACATTGCATAAAACCTTATCTCTTCGTTCAGCTCAACGTCAATTTGAGAAAGGTACATACAAATGTCTATTTCACAATTCGAGCTGTATCCACTTAGATTACAAATAGTGTTAACATTATCAGTGTTCTCATTAATGCTGTTTTCAGATGGATCTCACTCAGAGAGGCTAAATGCACCTAAAAAACAAACCAATAACTGAAATTAGTTTTTCACCAACATCATACTAATATTATTATATATAATGTGAACTAAAAGACATGTAATTATCACTCGCAAGGCAACTTGAATTGGTTTAACATGTCACGGACTGATAAGGGGCCAGTTCTTCTGTAGCAGTCTAGTGTATCTCTTGACAGAATTATCCCCCTTTTAAATTTCATCAGTAGTAAGAAATTTTCAATGAAGTAACAACTGCTCTGCAAATGGTGCTATCCAAGATCGAAGAAGATAAATTTGTTTGGTGGAGATATAGCTAGTTAGCTGACAGGAGATTTTGGGTAACCTTTAGTTCTTCAATGAAGGCTCACTAATTGCACTGCACACGCTTGCTCTACCTTGGATATGGTAGAGGGAGGGCCTGACCTTAGATAGTGGCCCCAGTATGTCCTGGAGCCACTATTTAACACTCCAAACCTGGATTCAAAGTCTGAGAATGACTTCTTCTAGTATTTAGCCCTGCAGCCCAGTAATTACAAAACTCAGATTCTCACATGCTTTCAGAGACAATTTCAAACAGATTTAACATGTTTTTATAAAAAAAGAAAAAAAAAAGTTTAACACAGCCAGTAGTAATGTATCTATGTGTCTCTGTTCACGCAAATCTTTGGTACTGGCCCATTGTGGTATTTGTGTTGTTCACCGCTAATCCACCAGTAGCACTAATCCATTGTGAGCTGCAATAAATCTGTTTATAGCATTATTTGCTGCTGACTTTTTGTTAGCTTCAGATTTTATGTTCCAACACACAATTCAGTTCCTGTCATTCTCCAGCTCTGGAATACTGTATCTCTCGCCTCAGTCTGCTCTTCTTTGTTTGACCCACCAACTACAGTCCGAGGAGAACTTCATAGCCAACTCAAAACAGCTGCGCTAATGAAATGATGCTGTTCCATTGAGCTGTCTTCTCCCTTGCAGCTCCATGCCAAGCCACACAGACTTCCACATACCCTTATTGCCCGACTTACGCTGGGGAGCCGTCTGGCCTAACCAACTCCCCTACCAGTTCCCGGCTGATGCAGAGAGCAAGGCAGTTGTCTCCCTGCACTTGAAAGATTATCTTGAAACTTGGAGACGGAATTGGACATATGGGAGGGAAGAAACGATAACAATCTTAAAGCAAATACTGATAATGGGGAAGATTTTTTTCCCCTCTTTCTTTAGTTTTGCAAGATTATTTTATTTTTTCATTTATTATTACTAACTTATTACCTTATAGCTATTGATGAAACTTGTTATAAGTTTTGGGTATGTATCTAGAACACAATCCATTAGATTTTGTAGTGGATTCAGAGGTACGTCCTTATGAATTTCTTATTTTCACATTGAGTGCTACAGTTTTTTTTTGCCATTTTGCCAGTTACACATAAACCCCTTGATGTGTTTTCATGAAACTTGGTGTCGGACAACATGTGCAAACATTAGGTTCTCTGAATTTTACAGTGGATCTGGAAAACGGGTTCTCCATGATTTTTTTTTCTCCCACATACTATGACAAACATGGGGCATATCTCATATCAAACTGGAATTTACACTAGCATGTTTCAATCAGGGGAGACCAGGAAAAGTAAAGATAGCATTTATTAAAGTTAATGTTAATAATGAAGACATGACAGGCTGTACGGAGAAATTTCTTATTGTCGAGGACTGTGTACTCCGAGCAGCCGGTAGATTAGTCCCCCTGTGGAGTCTAGACACCGGTGGTGGTGGTGGAAGCTGGTATCTCTGTGGAGCCTGTTCAACTGATGAAGGGTCCACCTCCCCATCTCTGCACAGACTGTCAGATATGTGGAGGTGGAGTGGCGAGTATCAGCAGTCTGAACATCCTAGAGGCGGAGAAAGAATCATATTTAAAATGACATCAGCAAGTTATAGGCCTTTGTGCAATTGGATAGACGGGATCAGCTGATATCTTAATTGCATTCAATCATTTTCATTGAATTGAGAACATTCATTGACAACGATATGGTCAAATGCCAAGAAGAAGGTTTTCGATTTTCAAGTGCTCAAAGATGTCACCTGATTTTGATTCAAGCACACAACAAATTCTTAGTGTCAGTTGTATCAATTTATATGGCCAATATTGGTAAAGCTATAATGATAAAAGCCCCATTCCAGTCTCTGGGATATAGGGAACTTCAAATTGTTTTTACACCCACACAGTGAAGTCTCTTTATGAGCACATATCAAAGTTCCTTCTTTGGACTCCAGCTCAAAGTCTTGGAGCTACTACTCCTTTCCTTCAACTACTGTCAAACTCACACCAAGCGTGATTATTGGATACCAAAAAAAATGATTAACCTTCTGGAGAAAGGTCAGCTGTATTAATTCATGGCAGCTGTTGAGTTGTCCTTGATGAAATGTGTAGTGGAAAGTAATTATAACGGGCATTAATTGTTAAGTTTGTGTGTTAAATATTTTTACATTAATCTGAATTTGCTTTGTTTTTTAAGTGAACTGTTAATAGGAGAGAGAGAGAAATCTAGACATGATACACAAACATAAGCAAATTGTTTTTTTAACATCCTGCATACCACATGTCGAATTGTCCTTGAGCACGATACTGAACCCCAAGTTGTTCCCGATGGCTGTTCCTTTTGTGTGTGAATGATGGCAAGATAAGTGAGTCATTTTATAAACTGCAATAATATGCTTAGGTGTCTTTCCACCCCTCCATCGCCATGTCTTTGATTATTCAAACTTCGATTTGTTGGCCTATAAAATTCGGAATCCTCTAGTCAGCCTGATTGCCTAATTTATGCCAATAAAAGATCACTATAGCCATTGAGAGAGACCTTCCAGCGCAGCTGCAAGTGCTGCTGAGAAACATTAAACAATTTAACCCTCAAGAACAACATAGGGAGCACACAACGGTTGACAAACATTTAACTGCAGTCAAAATCAGATGTCCAGTTCCTGCTGACTATTGTTAGGGAAAATGATGAATACCAAAGTAAATATTACTTTTGTGATTGCATTAAAAGTAATACTTCATGTACTTCATTTACTTAGATTTTATTAAGGCTGGCGTATAGTCTTTATACTGTAATATGTATACTATGATAGTTTTTTAAATTATTTTAAATACACCTCAATATATTGCAATATTTGTAATCTTTGTATAAAGATTCGTATAGTATTGTCAGATTCTTCAAAATATGCACAACAACTCAGAACAGATAATCCTCATGCTGAAAACAAATCCTCATGCTGAAAACAAAACCTATGAATTAGGATATCTGGGGGCAACGCCCTCAAATTGTAGATTGAATTTCATCAGGCAGAAAGCAGCACTCTTCTGGCAAATACAAAGTTTATCACAGTGAAAATGAAAAGCATGCCGCTGTTCCCCATTTCCCTGTTTTTGGTCCCCATTGTGCTGTGTCTGCAGGGGTGAAATCCTGTATGCCTAATAGGCTTATAGGATAATTTCACTTTGTTTTTCTCTCCTCTGTCCTTGCTCAGTCCTTGGTGTTTGAAGACGCTCCCAACGGTGTGAAGGCAGCGCTGGCTGCAGGGATGCAGGTGGTGATGATTCCGGATGATAACCTTGACCCAAGCCTAACCCAAGATGCAACACTGCGACTCAGAAGCATGGAAGAATTTGAACCACACCTCTTTGGCCTGCCAGAATTTGATTGAATTCTCGACTAAGTCCACAGCGTGTTCATTTGAATATTTCAGTTTGAAAAACAAGATGGCTGTTTTCTCAGATTGCTTTGCATGGTGAGGGTGGGGTTTATTTGGCAGCAGATAAACAGTTTATTTGTTTTAATCATAAGAATCAAATTGTTGAAAAACTTGTTCAAAGGTATAACAAGGTTTTAAATTAAATGACCTAAACAATGAACTTTGCAATCATTTTGTTAAGTTTTGGTCTCAAATCATCCTTAATTTAGCTTAGATTCAGAGTTAAGGGGGAAGGCCTTCCTTTGACTGGTCTTGCTGAAACAGGATATAATGCTTTGAAAACTAGCATGTTTGGCGGACTATTGTTTTCTAGGTTCTTATATCCTCATCTTCAAATTAGGTTTTTTTCAGGTATCGAACATATATATTTTGTGTAATATATATGGGATACTTCCACATTTTTAAAATTTTACAAATGTGCAATTTTCTTTTCTCCAAATTTGTAGAACTGTTTGAACTTGATTAAACATGACAATCGCGTCAAACTTTCCAGACCATGTCAGAAACATCAGAATATTTTTACTGCACTCTTGGAAAAAGTCAGGAACAACCTGGTTGAGAACAGCTTCTCTAGAACACAGTTAATTGATAAGTCAAAATAGATTCAATGTAACACTCATCTTTCCCATGTATTGTATTTAAGCAGTGTTGTTGGAAATGACAACCTCTGCTGTAATCTGGTAAAAGGCTGTGAGTCATCCTCACCTTTTCATCTCTTGTATGCCAAAGTACTTAATAAAAGTCCCATCTCCCCAGTTGTCTTTAAAAAGCTTTTACAAGGGTGCCGTCTAGAGGGACCTGTTTCCACGGCCCCCCTTATGCTGCCGAAATCGGATTTACCAGCCCTTCCATCCACTTCCTCTCCGAACATTCATGTATTCTTGTCTCAGGGATAATCTTTATAGCTTTTTCCCCGTTTTGGTCTCTTCCTGCTCATGTGCACTTACCCTCAGTATTATCATCTCCCAGCCTAAAAACCATTGTTAATTTCTGTCTTTGTGTGTTTTCCCTTGGACATTCTGACTGTTGTGTCAAAACGGATGCCTGCACACTCTGTAAGACACCTAAACTAATCTTTAAATCTGCATAATCCAATAAAGGTCAATTACACAAACAAATTTCCATTCATTTTTATTTGATAGTATTCTTTTCTTTGAACTCATATTTGAATAGACATTTTCAATGACTTTGAGAAATTATGCTTCAATCGGGAACGTGCTGGGTCGTTTTTATTACACTTACACGTTGAACCCGAAAACATGACTGACATGGCAATCTTCAATTGCAGTTCCGTTTATAGTGGCAAGCTCGTTTATAAAAGAAAAATGTGCAGAGCACAAGTTCAATGGAATTGCTTAAAGAATAAGGTACGGTGTAATACTTACTACTCGAGGTTTTTAACTTCATTCTTCATTGATTGTGTTTCAAAATGGGAGGCAACTTAGTAGGTAGAGCAATTGTCTCCGAATCAGGTTGGTTTGAGACCAGCAATAGTATACATGTCGTGAAGTCGCTGGGTGCTTCAGAGGAGCGGTCCACTGCAGAGAAATAAGTTCATGTTGCACTGTGTATGACTATGTAATCACACATCACATTATTATTGTTGTATTATTATTTTATCGTATTATTATTGTATTGTTTTTGCCAGCAATGCAATTATGCAATCTTATTGAGGTGAAATCCATTCAAACCTGCAAAGAAATACATACAGGACCGCAATAAACCAAAACCTGCGTTCGTTGCTATAGGTAATTATTCATTATTCTATTGGCATTCTGTGCCCTCCAATTGACATCAAACAGTTCAACTTAACATAGTAAATCATTGGCTTTCTCTGATTAGTGTCCTCGGAATCTTATGAAACCAGAAGTTATTTATTTCCACCACTCTTGATGACAGACAGGTTCACTCAGAATTAGGTAGCCAATATTAAAAGCTTTCTACATTATTCAATGGCCGTACAAAAAAGGAAAAATTGTCTTGATTTTGCTTATAGGAGTAATTCATTATACAGGTATGTTTGTATATGTTATCAACATGGATAAATTGTTTCTTTTTGACAGTTATTGAATGATTCAAATTGCTTAAGTTTTTCACTGTAACACCTACTTGAGATAATGTCTTAATTCAATATTGTGAGTCAATGTTTCAGCCATCAGCCACCGTTTTGCTGTGGATTTTTGTGTCTTGCTGTTGTGCAGCAATTGTTCACAGGCTCCAGTGTGGTGCGCGACAGGTCTTCGCTGGAGGGAATCCCTGTCACCTCCTCTCGTCCGCGATGTCACGGATGACGTCATTCATGGATGACCTGATTCTGGATTGGCCGCCTTCTCTTCGTCTTAATCCTGGGTGGTCCAATCACAATGTCGCGGGGTGGCCTAACAGTCAATATGAGGAAGAAAATGTTTACTACAATTACCTTCATGAAACATACCATATTGCAGCCACAAATTCTCAATGACGCATTGAAAATAACTTTTTCATGTCAAGGTGGACAAAAAAAATATGAATGTCTTAATTTATTGTATGTTTTGAACAAGTAACGTTATAGCATTTTAGCCAGTTTATGTCACTTCAGTGTCTGTATTTGCAGTGCAAATTCAAACAAGAGGCAGGTAGTTTAAGGTATTTTAATTCTTGGAGCTCCCCCCTTCCCCTTAGAGTCCTCAGAAATGTATGTTGGTGCAGACCATTATCTGTTTGCTAAACAACATATATACTGTAGTTAGGTTTCTTTAAACCTTAAACTCATTTAAAAATACACAATTTCACAATTCCCCACAGTTTATATATCATGTGGTATTAAGGTCAACCTGACTAGAGGGTGATAAAAGTATATGAACTGTACTTAAACTCTTATCTCAATCATGGTCATGGCTCTCTAGGAGTGAGAGAGAAAAATCTATTTAAATATGAAAGAAAAAGTTTGAATATCTATTATTCAGAAAATACTAGATATACATTTTGTCATTAATGTTACATTTCACGGAAATATTTATTTGAGATAAACGTGATGTACTTATTACTATTCTTTTCAGTGTGGCTTTTCGTTCTTTATTTTGTCTTTACAGAAATCACATTTTACCACACAAATATCACTTGGGCACCAATATGAGCTGTAGCTCAGTTGGTAAAGCAGCCATCTCCCGATCAGAAGGTTGCCGGTTGGAGTCCCACCAGGGTCATCTTGTCATAGGGTCCTTAGGCAAGATCCTGAACCTACCCACTGCTCCCTCAGGGATGGGTCAAATGCAGAGAAATAATTTCACTATGTTGTAATATCCTGCTACCAGTCACAACATTGAAATGGTCACATACAAGTACCTTAGGCTCCATCTAGACACTGAACTGGACAGGTAACATAGACACCATTCACAGGAAGGATTCACCACTACTTCCTGAGACTGGGGTGCTTCAACATCTGCGGAAAAATGCTACTGATGCCCTACCATATATATATATATAGTTTTAATTGTTAGTTTAACACTAGCATTTAAAAAAAAAATAATATTTATAGGGAGTGTAGGAGAGAAGGGGATTGCAAAAGAGAGGGACAGGGTGAAGGGGGAGAGAAAGTCAGTGAAAAAAGGGGGGATGTGGGGAAGGGACACAGACATGAAAAGAATTAGCAATGATATTAGTAACTCACTTTTTCTGCCTCTCCAGGTTCAGACCTTGGTGGCTGCATGGATCCCAGATCCCACATTTTGCAATAGTCTCTGGGAAAATGTTATAATAATGGTTCTGGTCAGCACACGTGCAGCAATGTTTTTTTAATCAGCTAGACAGGCTTATTGCAGACTTATTGGGACAGCCTGCTGATAGGGATAAATAATCAAGCCCAGAAGTAACAAATGCGTGAACGACTTTTTTTTTTTTTTCCTGCATCTTCTTGCAACAGAATGTGCCGTATTTTAGAAATATTACGCAGATGAAAAATGACAGTCCTAGAAATCTGTTTTATGTGGGAGTCAAACGACATATCCTGATCAAAGACAACTCCCAGGTTCCTCACAGTGGGGCTGGCGGCTAAGATCATGCCATCATGTAATTATATTATCAGATAAAGCGTTTCTAAGGTGCTGGGGTCCCAGCACAATAACTTCAATTTTATCTGAATTTAATAATAAAAAGTTGCAGGTCATCCAGGTCTTAATGTCTTTGAGACACACCTCTAGATTAGATAAGTGATTAGATTCACGTGGTTTCATTGGTAAGTACAATTGTGTGTCAATATGCATAACAGTGGAAGTTATCAAGAATTTTTCCTGATAATGTTGCCTAAAGGGAGTATATATAATGTGAATAGAATTGGTCCAAGTACAGATCCCTGGGGAACTCCCTTGGCAACTTAGCTTTGCATAGACGATTCATTATTAACAAATACATACTGAAATCTGTCAAATAAATTAGAATTAAATGCAGTCCCTCTGACATCAATTTAGTTAAGTCAATTAAGTCTTTCTATTAGGATAATTAAGTCTTTGTATCAGGATTTGGTAGTTAATAGTTTCAAATGTAGCCCTAAGATCTAACAAGACCAGAACATAGACCAGTCCCTCATCTGATGCAAATAAGAGGTGTTTTAATTGTAGCTTGTTTGTAATTCTGACTTTTAAAAAAAAATAATTCTGGCTGTAAAGTCTGAGTCACTGCCACAGCCAGCACCACAACGTCAGTATCAACTGTTTGAATCATGATTTCCTGATGGCCATTTCTTGCTGCATGGGCAACATGCAACTATCGGCTTCTTCATGGGTATAATTACTCATTGATTACTGACTACAGAAAACATGCCATTATAAAGCAGAGTGTATGACACTAAACCCCATGCTGAATTTCACAGCAGTGGTGTCGCCAGTGTGCCTTGGCTCTGTTTTTATATCCTCTCTATTACATTTTATTGAAATTAAATAATTGAATGAAATTGTGTTCACTGAATTGTGAGTTAGATGGAAACTTCCAAGCGATTCTAATGTGCCTTTTTCAAAATCTGCATCTTGAAAAAAGTAACATTCTACACTGAGATTATCCATAGCTGACCAGTCCACCTCACAGCTGAAAACTGGCGGCCATCTTAAATTTTCCATGATGGGGGCTGGGGGGTTGGGTGTATGCAAAAGCAAATTCATAATGGGATGGTAAATAAATGTAACTAATTATGTCCTCAATATCAAATTATGTCCATCACACAAAAGAAAACAGTTGTTGCTGGCGGCCATTTTGAAAAATGACTGCCATGGCTGCCATATTGACACTTAAAGATGGCTACATATCAAATTATTTTCAGAATGCTCTTGGTTATAAGTGTACCAAATTAATGCTTTCATCAAAAAGCGCACAATTCCTTCCTATTTTTGAGCTCATTTACTGAACTATATCTTGCCAAGCTAAGTGGGACTCTACAAGCTAAGTGTGACACTTAGCTTGTAGAGTGTTTAAGGTTTCAAATTATAAATTAAATGTATTATTATTATTATTATTAAATATGATTGCTAAACCATGGAGCTGTTAGCCTGTGTCTTACACTCTTCTTTTTTAGGGGGCGATAGAATTTGAAATTACTCTCAATGCGCCTGCAGCACAATTTAGAAAGTAGTTAATTTGTGCAGGACTAATGAAAGTTTCTTCTGTAATATCGAGGAATGTAACTGAACCAAGTGCAGATTGAATAGCTTCTTTACAATTTGGAACTGCTTCTTCAGATGTATTTCCGGTGTAGAATGATTCTTCTAGTGGCATGTAATTGATAGTGCAGATTCAAGTGCAGATTCAAGAGATTCAACAGTGGTCTGACAAGTGGATTCTGTGGGTAAGCTATTAGCTGTTCAATGTCAATGCCTTAAGTCAGGTCAGTTACAATTTTAGCATATTTGCGCTTATCCCTTGCCAGCAGTTTTATATATGATCCACCTCACCTGCTCTGGCCTCAGGAATGCATTTCACTACGGTTTCTGGTGTCATTAACCACACGTTTTGCAAAATAGAAATGCCAATGACCAGAGTTGGTTTGTCAGCGGTCGTGTTGCTGGGTGGGGTAAATGGTGTAAGAAACATGAACAAATTGATGGTGAAGCCTGGGCTGGTGAATCGGACTATGCCTCCTTCCCACAGTCACCCTGTTTTCCCAGCTGCTCAGGAGCTGCTTGGAATAGCTAGGTTAGGTCCGCACCGGCTGCAGGGGGCTGGCTGGCTACAGCGGCTAATGGATCTCTATCTATAGTAAGGTACCGAGTCTCCAATCACTAAACCTAGCCTCCAAAGCGACAAATAAACAAAACTTGTTATACGTACCATAAGAGCTGTAGGCGGCAGAGGAATAACTAAACATATGAAACAATGAGCAAGAGAGAGCAAGAGGGAGAAGGAGACAGAGAAGGCATATCAATCCTTAGGTCGGCAGCGAATGGCCTGGTAATACAAAAACTAACAGCAGATTTAGCAGAAAAATATCCAACAGTAAGTAAATCGGTGCTTATGTGGAATGGAGAGTGTGCTGCCTGAATTACATTTGATAACAGAGAGCTTTAGAAAAATAGTTATATTTGTGAAATGTAAATCACAAGCTACGGATCTAAGCAGCAGAGTGTGCAACAAGCTATCGTCAACAATAAACCACAGGAAATTACGTATGCTTACAGTCGGAACAGAATTGTTACTAAAAGATAATTTTGTTCCTTTATGTGAAAACAAAACATAAAATATGGCAATTTCTTAAATGTAAATGTACTGGAGTATTGAATGAATATTGCTGGATTGAGAGACCAACTGTGACCCATTATCTAATCAAGGATTAGAATGGATTAGGATTAGATAAAATGGAGCAAATTTCCATATTGCTTATTTTCCAAATGTGCAATAATTATTAATGATGACGCTCCCATTTTATGTTTTCTTCGTTTAATTTAGCATAAGAATCAAGAACACTGAAAAGCTTGATGATGGCCACATGAGAGAAACTATAGGCCTATGCGGTTGTCCCAGACAGCAAAGATAATCCTCAAAAAGTCCCCATTTCACCGTGTTTTACAAGCAATCCACTATGGTTGAAATTCTCAAATTAAAAAAAACAAACCATACATTCCCACTAGTGTCTAAAATATGAACTACTAGATTGAAATGTCATATGTACAAGATGGATCTCCTTGAGCCAATTCATACGCAACGCATTTTGGTTAAATCAGACCAAAAGTAGTATTTTTCGTAAAAAGCTCACCCTAGTGAGTAAAATACAAAGCATTAAAGAAATTGATGATATACAAGATGGATCTCCTCGAGTGGATTCATATTAATCAGAAATTCATAAAGCTCCCCCTAGTGATGGAAATATATCTAAACTTTCCCTAAATCATTACAGATCTTCCTTGCACTAAGGTCTATGTGGTTATCATATTTGAAAATTACTCATGAAATAGTTTGAGTTATGCATTAACATGGAAGATCTGCCACATTGGATCGCAGTGAAGAGTTAAAAGTATTGACATCAAGAAAAAATGGCAACAGTAATACATTCCGATAGCATCCATGTAAATAAAAAGTGGCAAAAGGGTGTACTTAGGGTTATCTTTGAGGTTATTCTTAATGTCATTCTTAATGCTCAATTCCAATTTTTTTCTTTGTTTGGATTTGTTGTTGTAGCTATTAAAATAACTTTTAAAATGTGATCTATGTAAATCTGGTGTATCAGTCACCGGTATGAACAGTTCCCAGCCCTAAACTGAACCTCATGCCAAAAGAACAATAACACAGACGTCACACGCAGAAGCAAAATGGAAGCCACTAAGTTTGAACGCTTTCATTTATAGTGATGTTTATAATGTTTATTGTGATGTTTGTAGTGTTTCTAGTGAAGATTTAAGTGTTTTTAGTGTTGTTTATAGAGTTTACAGGGAGGTTTGAGTGAAAAGGTACTCGCGCTGGCGCAGCTATTTGATGAAGGTCAATTTTATGTGGTTTTTGCTGTTCACACGGACATGAAAAAGTAATATATCAGCATAAATCAGACCTAGGTCAGATTTCTCCTGCAGTGGGTGTCAGGCTGGTACCATAGTTAGGATCCAAAAACACAACTTCAAAAAGGTCTGTTGAATCAGTCTCTTCACTAGGTAAAGGCAGACAAACAATAACCAAGGGGGCAGGCAAAATACAACGTTTGGTACACGGGCAGAGGTCAGAACCATAAATCACAGGGAACACGAAGAATCACACTGGAAAGGTTGGCACAAGGGAACAACACAATCTGGTACAGGTGGAGAGGGAGCACAGATTATATACACTGGGTGGCAGGGATTAACAGGACGCAGGTGTGGACAATCAGACAGGACAATCAGAGTGGAGGATCAACAGTAAACAATGTGAAAGCTAAACAACTAATTACAAAGCATAACAGTGGGAATGTAGCCAGAGAGATCTTTATTCTGTCTCACTTCATTCTCTTCATCGCAAGGCATTTATCTTTCCGTGCTTGGACTATGGCAACACCGCCAACAGTAATTTCTGGTGGAATTGCTCAGTTTCATCCATAGCAGTCAGCATTTCTAAAAATCTGAACAGATAGCTTCTTTCCGGACCCATCTTTAACATTTGTATGAATAGAATTCAACTAAAGGCTTTCGATGAATTGCAACAGGGTGACGTTGTCTGATTCGAGTGATTGACAGGACATGAAAGTGTGCGCAGTTGACACCAGTTCATTGATGCCATCCTTCATGCAGTTTTCTTTGAAATTGAAATCCAGCGTGTGATGTATGTTTTGCAGCTTGGCATGTTCCTGTAAATTGTGTTTGTTCTGACTCATTTCAAGATAACGGTGTCCAGCAGAGGGCTGCCATTTTTTTTCATTGCTTTCCTTATCATTCAAAGATATGCCTTAGGAAATTTTTGGTCTAATGCTCCACCCTAAAACCTGCCCATCCAAAAAATGTAATCAACATAGATTGGAAAGAATACCAACTCTATCAATTACAATTCTTCCTCATACGTAGAGTAAATATTTTCAACTTAAACTCTACTTGTGTGTGACAAAGGCAATAGAGATAACAAGAAGCAGCAGAGATAACTCCCTGGCATGTTTTCTAGGCTCCAACCCACCCTTGTCTTGGCTCACAAGTGATAGCGACTCTGGGGCATATTCATCTTCAACGTCAGGTTTTATTTCGAACTTTATCCGCACTTAAACTGAAGCTCTGCAACAGACAAAGAAGCTCTGCAACAGACAAAGTAAAAAAAAAAATGCTGAATGTCAGTAAGAGACATTGTATGTCCTCATTTTAGATATTAGATTGTCTTTTGTCATTTAGATATTTCTATTAACATTTTGTCTCTTCTCACTACTAAAACCTACTAAATTGCTAAAATGTTTTTTTTAATGACTGAAAAATATAAAAATTGGAATGGCACTCCAATAGTCTATTCAATAGTATTAAATTGAACTCTAATCTAAATTAAATCATGAACCGAACCTATGAATCTAATGGGATTAAGACATGTTGGATTTCTCAGAATTTTTACAATCTTTTCCCTCTTTCTCTCTCTGTATTGTCCATGTCAGCCCTGAAATCACCCAATGTGAAACTTGTGGTGCGGTTGTCCCTATCCTTTGCAACATTTCCCACCTCTGCTTTAAAAATTCTGATATATTCACAAGACAGATGAGTTTTACAATCCCTGCAGCAGGGTAAACTCGACAAGCATCCTTATGAGACACCTGAACATGGCTCCATTTGAAATAAAGAAGCATTGTATATACATCAAGCTCCTTTTACTTGTCCCGGCCTTACCGCTGAGGGTGAGCCTAAGTACAAGACTAATTTTGGTTTGGTTTACACATTTGCAATTTTATACCTATTCTTGCAATTTTGCACAGCTGGTGTTAAACTGGTATGGGTATAGTCACTTTGCAATTCCTCAGCAGACATTCAGCTGCTATATCATACTTTAGCCTATAGCCACAGTTTTCTCACAAACATTTATTCCGGAGGGTTCATTAAAAGTAGCATAACGCATAAAGGAAACTGTAATGTAGTAAAACAGGCTTTTTTGAGAAGGAGAATATGATGAATGAGCATCTCAATTCCACAGTCTGCACAGTCTCTCAGAGCCTTTTTATCTCTTGCTGTTGATCTGCTCTTTGATGCATACATTATGTGGTTTAAGGCTTCAATTGAAAGCTGTAGGCTGTGTGTGAAAAAGTGCTCCACAAACCCCTCTCTCATTTCTTCATAAGTCACCACAGCACCATGAGGACAATGGTACGGCTTTCCTCTTCACCAGACGCCACCCAGTTATAGCTGCAATAAAAGCAAATTAAACATAAATATATACAGCTGTGAGAATACTGCAGTTTAAAGGAAAGTAAATGATGCAGGAAAGGGTTTTGTGAGTTCAATAAAAAGTACCTCAGGCTTTACTTTGAATGCATGGTGCAAACTGGCCTCAGTTGATTTCCTGAATTATGTACACAGTTTGAGGTGGTAGAAGCTATATTTTCATCATATAGTAAGCTCTGCGACTCATCTTACTAGACTACATGCCTCAGCGAGTTTTCAACTCCCTGCATGTGCTATTATGAGTGGGAAATTCTTCAGCCAAGGAGGCTATGCTTTCACCACGTTAGTGAAAGCATGGCGCACAGGTTGGTCGGTTTATTATCTGTCTCTTAGCAGGATTACATAAAAAATATATTAGAAGTTTTCATGAACTGGTCTTGAGACAAAGTATTACATTTGGTAGAAAAGGGTGGTTCCAGGATTTTTTCTTCTTCTCTACTTTATCATTAGTCTTTTTCAGTATTTCTGTCTAATGCATGAACTACCAACAGTTTGGATGAAACCAGGTAGAAGGTGGGGGTATGTGCCCATTAGAAAAAAATTCCTTTAATATTGAAATATATGTTCATTCAATATAGCCATTTTTCTAATATACATGGATTTATAATTTTGTATAATTTTGTATTTTCTTCTGCATCTATTCTTTATGTTGCTTTGCTAATATTACAGTTACATACAGACCAACACAAAGCGATTACGGTAAAAGACCATGGAAGCGGTAGGGAAGTAGTGGTCAAGCTCTACCTATACCTTGAACATCATACATGTACAAACCTCAAAGATAACCTTAAATACATCCTTTTACCAAATAATCAAACTCCAAGCAACTAGCAAGCAACATATATGATACACTTTGTGCCCGTCTCGCCACTCAGCCTCAGAAAAGCAATCTATTCTGAATGGAGTTGTAGAAAACTTTAAACAGACAATGGAAAACAATGCAAAATCTTAAATAGGACCAGACAGCAGGCTATTACTATTCATAAAATTACAGGATGCACAGAAAGGTAGTTTCTGCTCAAAGTTTTATTCAATGGAAGAAGTCAGATTAAGCCTTTAATGATTTGACTTGAATAACAACAAGAAAGATGTTGACAAAAATAATGCTCTTTCAAATGCCTCTATAATGCCATAGGCAAAAGAAACACTCAACCAAACCTGAAGCTGGAGAGCCTGTTCCAACATTTCTAAGCGAAGCATATCATTACAGAAAACTACTTCGTAGTTTTGGAACTAGGTGATGGTGAATTACAACTGCATGCATTTAAGAAAGCATGGAAGGTTGCATTTACATTTCTTTCCTTTTTTAAAGACAAACTTAAGAGTTACGTATTTGACAATAAAACGAGGTAGTTTAATTGCATTAAAGTAATGGTAAAATGTTTGGGGATTATATAATTGCTTAGTTAATTCAATATTACTCCAAATATGGATACTTGCATTACATGATATGTATTTCACAAGAACTAAATAATTGCATATTTAATCATTTATACAAGGGAGTTTAAGTGCATTGGTCTAGTGCAGATTACATACTTTTTGTTAATGGGTTGCAGAAACAATGGCACTGTACTGTCAACATGTATTATAGAGTGTGGTGTGAGCCATATACAGGTTTTTGATCAAAGCCTTGAAAGGTTGGAAAATTCTTACTTTAATGTTTTTTAATGTTAGGAATATATAGGAATTTAATGCATTCTATGGAAGTGTTATGCATAAAAAATGTCACTATTTTCTTATGTCTTTTTCAAAATAATTATCTTATATTGCAGGATAAAGAGAGAATTATTTTGTTACACTTCCGCAATACACATTGAAATGCTTAATTTTCAACAAATTCATCTCAACAATCACTCATGTAAACAACAACTCTTTTAATATTAGAGATTCAACCGCATATGTTTGTTTTCTCCTTGTGAGTGTTAATAATGATATAACACTTAATTAAAAAAATGTATCCATTGGGCATTTTCAAACTAAATAAAGTCACAACAGTTACATTTTCTGAAAGATTGCCATTCACCAAGAACAGGGACCGAAGGTGTCGATGGCATAATAGAAAATGTTGTTCTACTTGGTGATTCTTTAGGTGATATGGTTACGAATGGTTACTCTCTAGCAGGTGATCTTAGTTTGAATCTCTATTAATTTTGATTTTTCAATTTGTATTTAATATAATTTAATGATTGGATGCAGTTTTTCTACTTCTTTGGTCAGTACAGGGTTGTGGGTAGGGTAATTATAAATCTCTCCATATTCAAACAGATCAAATAAAAAAAAACCCACTGCTTTCTAATTAATAGTTTTGCTGTCACAAAATCCCACATTTACTCCAGATTATTATCAGTTTAATTACCTTGAAAACGCAAAAACATACTTAAAATGAACTATAAAATGAAGTTATAATTTCTTTATATTTCTGTTTGGTTTTTGGAATGATGATTTTTGGAAGTCCACAAGGCTATGTCTGCAACCTGGGCAATCCGTTATCTTCATCTTCATCATTTTCCCAAACATTTTCTGGAAAAGTTCTCCAAAACAGGCAGTTCACTCTCGTCCTGACTCACTTTTCCTTTATTTCTCTACTTATATCTTGATGAATTAGATAATGGATTTAGATTTGATTATTTATAAATACAGCTGATGGACCTTTATATGTTTCTCTCCCTTGGTTGTCATATTTCTCCTCAAAATGCCCTGTCCAAATTCTCTGGTGGTGGTTAGCAGCCATATTTACAACCATGGGAAAGCAAAGACATACATTATGAACGCCTATCCTAGCATCAGATTAATCTATCAGGTTTGTTATCAGGTTCCATTCTACGGGAGCCATTAATTCCTTCATGAAATTGTGTTCAAATCTATCGGATTGGGAGTGGAATGGGATATTGGGAAGTGAAAAAGGGGGGTTATCGTTGTTTGGGCTCAGGGGACAATTTAAACTGAGCAAAGTCTATATTGTTAGAGCGTGAAAACTGCATTTACATAAATGAAGGGAGCCGACACGGAGCCGGGACAGAATGAGGGTGTTATGCCTATGCTTTGCGTTACATGTGCAACCCCACACTTGGATACTTATATAAAATCTTATAGCAGATAACTGAAAGAAGAAAATCTATCCAAAATGTCTCCATATTGGAGATACAGTGTGATGTCTGGGAGCTCATTTCCCCTTAAAGCAGAGGTCAACCACCATATTAAAGAGACAGTAAATGTTTTATGCTTTCAGCATGTTATTTCATTGTAAGGAAAAGCGCTGTTTAGTCCATATTTAAAACCTTACCTTGACGTTGAAGCTGCTATTTTATACATCAAGCCATTTCTACTCACAGAACTACCTCCAATCTATAAAATCATGTAGTGGAGCAGAGTTATATTGCAATTGTTTTGTTGCCGGTTTTGTTCAAGGCTGTAGCAAAATTGAAAGTGATTTCATCAGCAAGTAATTCATTGAGATGCCTCACTATAACTCTTATGTAAACTTTAGTCCATCATCTTGTAGATTGTGCTGTAAACTCAGTTAGAGCAACTCTCAACATTATTGCCAATCTCAAAAAGAATATTATAAATCACAGGAAATTAGCTTTATGATATAAGCTTCTCACCTGTAACCTAACGCAAATAACAACAAAACTAGTGTTTAAGGTTTTGGATAAAGTCTGTTGTCTGTTCTGTTTCAATTTCTCATTCCCTACACTTCCTTACGGTTTTTATATATTTGCTCATTCAGTCTCGCGTTCCGTGTTGGGTCATCTGTAACTCTTTAACTCCTCTCATTGTGTATTCATTTCTCCTTGTCTTTAGATGCTATATGTAGGCTGACACACATCTGTCCTCCCCTTTGTGGCTTCTCACATATTTTGCTTACACTGTGATTGTGTGCCCCACTGTGTTTTAGTCCACCAATGGCTCCTTGTTTTTTTCCTATAGAAGTGCTTGAGTTTCTGCCTTTCTTTGCCAGATTATTGTGGTTCTTTCATGCTAGGCATTCCAGCTTTTTCCTTCCAGTGATTCCAGTAATTCTTCTGTAAGCTTGCTACTGGTAATTTTATTTTTTCTGGTATTTTTTATAGCCAACTTGGATTTTGCATTTCCCGCATTATTTGGTGAATTTGGACTTTGCTTTCGCAGCTGCAAAATTTTCAACTCTCGTGCACCAAACCTGTTCGCTTATCTTCTGACTATCTGTCTCTGCTCATTGAAATGGACTGTTTGCCCGAACTTAGCGGACATATTTACTGAACCTGCTTACCTGTTTCATGAATTGCATTTCTGTCATCTCCGATTGGTTTCTGTTAATATTAAATTCCTGAACTGGACTACTTCTGTAATTACCTAAAACATTACACTATATGACAAACATCAATCTATATTATAATAAATATCATATTTAAAAAACCATGCTGTATAAAAAGCAGACACTGAAAATTTGCTCATACCTTATTGCACGTATACTGTAGAATTACAGTATTGTTCATGACTAGCCAAAATAATTAGAGGAGAGTAGAACATCATAAAATTTGTGCATGAGGGAGGAGGAAGAGTAGTTTAGCCCAGAAATGATCATACCCCACCACGTCATCCATACTATTGGATTCACTTTAGCCTTATTATTATTGCAGAATTGTATTTGACACATGACTAATTTCCTCCTTCCATGTTAACAGGAAATCCAAGCCATTTTAAGCAGTCTTTAATGAAACACTCTCCAGGGCCCTCTTAAGATCCTAATGGACAGTTAGAGATGCCCACTGTACTTCCATAAAAATGGTGTTACTAATGCTCTGCTCAGTGGCTGAGTGGCAATGGTCTGGTTGCTTTCTTTGTGGTCCTATGAGTGAAATGTAACAGTTTTTTGAGAATTAATTGATGGCGGTTGTGTCAGATATGTGATATATTTTTGTGATGGAGCATCATGTCATTCTGAGAAATGTGCTTGATGGTTTCAGTGTGTGTCTATCACTATATCGCTCATAGCCGTTGAATCTCATTTTAACACTTAATTCGACTAGATAAATGTTACTGTCTCTTTGATTATTGTTGTGTGATTGTTTTATGCCATTTTTGCAAGGGACTAGGACTAACTTGGGCTCTGTGGTAATTATATCCCCGAAAAGTCGAAAATATATTGGAATCCTCCTCGCCGCCAGATCCACCACTGCAGATCCTTCATGCTAATGGGATAACTCAAAAATGATTTCATGGATCATTTTCAAATTTTATAACATTATGTCCAGCACCCTGGCTGGAAACGTTGTTGTGCCCTGATTGTGCTTCTTGCATTTGATGGCATTTTTGCTTACTTGGTGGTCGTATGAGTAAATGTGTCTAGTTGCTGAGAGTTTATTATTTAGAAATGACAGTTATTTGAGATATATATGATATCTATTTGTCATTCATTATAATGTCATTATGGTACATCTTTGATGGTTTCAAATCCTGTCTATGAAAATACTGTGCATCCCTAATAGGCGCTGAGCCCCGTTTTGATCAATTTATTCCACACGATAAATGTTACGGTCTCTTTTAATATGGAGTGGCTACATAGTATGACAACCGCCTGAAGCCGCACTGTTCCATGTCAAGTTATTTGAGTGCAGCATAATTCTTGGAAATATAGCAACTAAGGCCCATGTGGAAAATCCAGTATTAATAGATCGAGCTATTTCATCTTTTTGGACAACGGCATTTTTTGGGACATTCTGCCTAATCCCTGCTCTCTTCCTCCGTCTGCAGAAGAATCACCTGCCCAAATTCTGTCAACTGGATCACAGTAACTTGGACACACACATAACCTTTACTCAGGAACTGCCGAGACTACAGCAAACTAGTTACTAAAGACTGTCAAAAGTGAATCAACTTAAAACTTTCTCATTTCCCTTTATATATGTACTTGAGTTAAAATTAAGCCTTAACAGAAAATAACAAAATTGCTGATGAACACGTGCCACCATAGATAGATAGATTTTTTTAATGTAAAACATCCTACACATCCCATAAAGTTCTGTTCAAGAAGTCATAGAACAGCTTTTAAAAATATGTGAATTTTCCCAGTCACTACTGCAAATTTCAGTCAAATAAATTCTAAAACAACGCACAGATCCAGATGTTTCAACTGTGAGACAGTCAAGCCTGCCTCAAAGAGCAATTTCATCATGAATTTTTATGGCATGAATGGCTTCTTAACCACCAAAAGGAGGGCAGCGTATTTGAGCAAACATGGCCATGAGAACTGGGCTCTTATGTCATACTGCTTCCACTTCCATTTGGTCAAGTACCTGAAGGAGACAGCACATGGAACATTCTGTTGCTCCTCAAAGACAGTTTTGAGTTTGCTTTGCCAAAAAGCACACTGAAGTTTCCCTGGTTGTAAACTGTAGGAACATAGAAAACTGTTGCAAACTACGTTCCTTGATTTCAGATCACAGCCAAAGCACCACTTCATTGCACATTATCCCCAGCTGATTGAGACATTCGGTTCCTGTCAGATCTCTGGACAATGCGTTTTCATGGAATGAACAAATTTTCGAAATGATTTCAACCTCAAAAATGTGGCCTTTACATTGGCTGTAAAAGATCAGAAAAGGATAGCTTACTATTTATTATCTTACCCTCAGGATGTCCATTAAGTTTTCTGCCAGAGGGTTCCTTGGTTTTCAAGAATTCTTGTTTTGTAATCTTCTTGTTTTGTAATCTGTCTTTATAGATTTAATTAGATATTGTGTTGATATGATACTTTCTGTTCATGCTCAGACGTCCCAAAATCAAAGTAGTTCACACTAATAGTGGCAATTAAAACAGCGATCCTGTTTATCTGCGACACAATGACTGCTTGGTACCACAGGCTTTTCAGATCTTTTGCACTCTGTCGCAGCACTAACCCTCTTTCTGTGTGTGCTGCAACTGAGTAACATTCAGCATACAGATTTGGATAGAATTTAATAGTGACAAATTGCTGTTGATGAAAAGCTACAAGTCACATACTGAATCTAAATGTAGACCTAAATATTCAAATTGTGCAACTTCTTTCACGGATGTGAATTATAACTTCAAATCTGAAATAAGCACTTGTCACATAAAGATTTCTGTATTTTTAACTTTCCCTTTATACTTCTGAACAAGAATAAATGGTGCATTTAATATAAGCAAACCAATATGTTAATCCTATTAACTACCAATTGATTCCTTGATAATGGTCTACAAATCAACTGTTCTTGAGGGCATATATATTTCTGATTAGCCTAATATTATCTTGTGAAAGAAACAAACATAAAATGGTCTTGACGGTCATTCTCACAGTGGCGGTTATAAAAAAAAAGGTCCTCCTGAATACGAGGCCTTTGCCAGTTTAAAGAATCACAGGGACTTAATTAAAACTGCAATGTCCAGTACACAGATACTGATAACTAAATTACAAATTATGCAATCTGACAGATATTGAAGATCTTGCAGAAAAAAAGTGAAGGAGTCATCTCTGCTCTGTGTGAAACAGTCAATGTAGCAGATACAATAATCCCATCTACAGCCTCTCAGGAGGAACAGAAACGGTGACCAAAATATACATCACAACTTTCTGTTCATGTAGAGTACAGACTTTGGATAGCAGATCTGCTGTTTCTTTGAGATGGCACACAACTGACGGTATCAAGAGCTGATAGATAAGATTGTTGAAATGCCACCCTGAGCCCTAAAGTTGCCCTATGCAGAATTTGGTTATAGTGCCCCCCAACACCCCCTATTTTGGTCTTCGGTACATTGAAAATGAAAACTATACTAGACCGAAAAAGACTAAGATGTGAATACTATTACCACTACTTCCAATAATGATCTATTATTTATAATACTATTTTCTTGAATAAATAATTATAAATAACATTATTATCATATCAACTATTAAATTTAATATATTTTCATCAATAATAAAATACCAATTACACTATAATAATTATTATTATTATCATTTTTTGTCAACATTTCTCTGAAATTCATTAAGCTAATTACCTTATTCTCATTATTATAGTCCTGAAAAGTCAAGAATATTATGGAATCATCGTCAAATCCGCTGCCGCAAATCCTTCATGTTTACTCAAAAACGATTTTTTGGATCATTGTTTTATATGATACATTTTTTTAATTATAATTTTAAACCCACATAGACCTTCGTACAAGGAATGGTTGAGAAATTTTGGGAAAGGTCGGTTGAATATTTCCAACACTGGAAGAATTTTTATTGCCAAAAGTTTTTAGCCACAATTGTCAAGCGTTGGTCAGATTTCTTCCAAATTTGGTACATAGGAATTCACTCAGGTTTATCTTGTATTCATTGGACCTAAACTAAACTGAAACTTACCCGATCAGACAAATATAATTCAACCAAAGCATGAACCTTGATTCAGACATTCAGGTTGAAAGCACACTTACAACTCTGGGGGACTTCCTAAGTTAATTAACCTTTCTCTGTTCCCATGCCATTCACTTACATTAATGCATTTTACTTATGTGGCGTTGTACCAGAGTATCGAGAAGTCTCATCTCAAACGTTCCCATAAATCATGGTTAGACCAACAACTGTGGTCTTCCTTTGGTGAAGACCACATTCATCTCTATTTCCCATAGAGATGGAGATGTTGGAGATGAGTTACACTACACTGTTAATTTATTTAACATTTGAGATAGAGGAGTAACGTTTAACTTGCATTGTATTTTATGGATCACTCACCTGGATTGGTGTGCTCTTTGGTGTGTTTTTGCAGACAGTGAGAGAAGGGAATGACTCATTACACAATGCACTTGATAAATTCAATGAAAACTGAGGAGAGAGATGAAAGTGTGTTTGTTGTGCGAGAACTGTGTTTGCATCAATACTGCCACACTGCATGAATTATGGATGAGTAAATGTTAGATTTTTAATGGCTCCTGGTGCTATGGAGCAAATGCATCAATTCTAGTTTGGGCAAGGGATTAGGAGACAGAGATGGATTTGGAGACAGAGATCTCACACATAATAGCCTTATAAAGTATAATATAATGAATGATTACTACTGGCCTAACCCACTCTCTGTAATACACCTGTTGGTTCAACATGGAGACTTCATCAGTGATGTACCCTGGGGTCATCCTTCGCTCTGGGTTTTATCATCAGACACCCTCACCAGGTCGACCCAGACAGTGGTGTCGAGGTAGCATTCTCCATCGGGAAGACTTTTCAGCAGCTTCCAGGATGTTCCTGATGGCTTTTCTCCTTCGCAGCCCATTGAGGCCCAGGACCCAGTGAGGGCCAGCCTGCGAAGCCTACAAACCTTTTCCAGAGGCTAGAGCGGTCCTTCCTCTCCTGCCTCCAACAATCGGCCATCAGGTATGCATACTATACTCTTTTCATCTCCTGCCTCCTCCAACCAGCCCTCACAAGGGAAAGTCAGGGCTGTAAAGCATGCCCCTTCTTAGAATCCTCGGAGATCATGACAATATCAGGCGTGAATGTGGTGACTGCTGTGATGTCCGGGAACCCCAGCTGTCTCCCTAGGTCGACCAAGATCTGCTAGTCTCTAGCTAATACAATTAGCCTGCCCTGGGGCTTTGGTTGAAGCCACGGCTCCCCTACCGCTTGGACAATGAAGCGCAAAGATTATGCCCTCCAGAGCTCTGGCCAGGAGATATTACGGCCCGCGGTATGCTCCCACTTGGTCCAGGCCCCATGCTTGCCCATTTCAACCATCTTACTGTTGTGAGCTTCTTCTTAAGCAAACATTTCCTGCCATACAAAATTGTGACTCTCCTTCCCATGATCAATACTGAATCAAGACATAAATTAACTTTGAAAACGATCAAGGCATCTAAAGCTTCCCCAGTATGCATTAAAAATAATTGTTGGGTTTGTTTGGGTAGCGGTCAATAAAACATGATGACATTGCTGACATCAAGAATTCATTTAGATTAAAAGAAATCATGTTTCATGTTCAAAAAGATGACAGTTATGCAACAATTAAAGTATGGCTCAGCATATGTTCTGCATATGACTATTTATATAGCCTCCAAAAGTGCTTTTTATTTAAAATTTTTTGTGCAATGTATTACAACAGTTTCATGAGGTTTTGAGCTTAACTGCAACCAAATCATATGCCTCTAGTCACTATAGGTTGTCAAGTATTTGAATAATCCGAAAAACACTATTCATAAGAGCAGCTGATGATGAGGAGTGCAAACTGTCAGAAAAAGTACAGGAAGCTAGCTATCAAAGGGTTGAGGCAGAGGAAGACAAGAAGAAGAACAAGACACACACAATTGCCATATTACCTAAATTCATAGAGATTTTAAGAAAAAAGCTGCAGGAAAGCTTCTTGATGGGAAGGTCCATCCAGGGATGTAAGGAGCTGTTTCCACAGCATTGCTGCCTCTTGATAATATTGACCTATAAGTAAAATGGGGGTTGGCCCACTGCACACTGGGTATGGAGGAAACAATCAAGTTTAAAAAATACCAAAGCAACATAACTTTTCAATCTTTGAGTTCCCCATCTTTTTGAATGTTTGAAAATACATTGGTCCCTTTGGGCACTTTCTTCATCCCTCAAACAGTCTCACACTGTGAGTGTTTTTATTTGAGAAGGTAATTCAATCTTTAATACAGATTGAGTGAACAAGAAACCTTCAGGCATCAGTCTATGAAGAAGAGATGATGCAAAGATTTGCTTTTTATGAAAGTACATGTAGTCAGTGCCTTCAATTGGGATGGAGATTAATTTAAATAATTCTACCTTTAATTGAGCTTTTGATTGATAAATGTGTTTTCCTTTGAAGACATTGCAAACCAGATAAAGATGGTTCAGAGACCTGCTCTGTGTCTAGGGTCTTTAATCAGGTGTTGACCTTTATATGTTTGGTTTAGTTGTGTATTATTCTTGATTACCATAAATGTTTCCAATAATGTTGGAAAACAATATACTGATACAATTATGTTCAGCAAGTCACTGAGCCAGTAAAGAAATTATCTTGCAAACTCGACTACATGAAATATGAATAAAATGTACATTTGAATGGCACTCACCAAGACTGAAAAATCCTACTTGCTTATGAAGATCAGATCACCAAAGTCTTTAAATAAATAATGTCATCTGGATATTTTTCTAAAACTGTGGAGATATTTCAGACCCCCTCAGCTGGTAGTTATGTTTTTTGTTTGTTTGTTTTTGAGCTAATAAGAAATATCCAAAAATAAATAAATGGAGCACTAAAACACATAAACTCAGATCAACAGCGTATGTTTTTTTTCACATTTTGATAAATTAATAATTGTCAAGGGTTCCTAAGGGGTCAATAAAGATGTTTCCAGTCCTGGGACATTTGGGACTTTGTTGAGGGGAACAAAGACTGGATGGAGTAGGCTACAAGGACAGACTGGAACACGTTTTTAGCCATTTATATTACAGAGGAGGCAAGGAAGTGCTCTGTTCTCCTGAGAGTATGCATAGCAAAGACTTAAAATGTGTACGTTGGTCCTACATGCTGAAAAGTGCGGTAAACTGACATAACATACCTCCTTTCCCCACTCTTGATTGGCCCCTCCTTTCATTCTGAGTCACCTTTGCCCTCTGAATTCTGTTCCTTCCTGTTTACTTTCTTCAAATATTCTTCCACTGACTTTTTTTTCCATTAACATTTGACCATTTAAAGAATTGTGTTACACCAACTTCTAATACTTAGAAGAAAATAAATACTTTTAAAATTTTGTGGTATAAAAGTAATTTAGTCATGTCAAAGGTAAACAATTTATAAATGTAACTAGGACTTAAACATTTCCATATAACTAATATAACTAATATAAGTAATGTCTGTAAAACTAACTTGATTTGAAAGTCAACTGTTCACAAATATATTATAAATATCATTCCATGTTTGAAATTGTGCAAATACAAAGTCATAAATTTGAAAATATTTACAAACATGAACCGACAACAAGTCAAGGATCTGCACTCAACTCTGTATTGTTTCATTCATTGTTCATTTACATAAACACACACATATTTTTACTGCCATTTCGGCGAGTCATATGAGCAACTCAGCGACTGACACTGCACTAGATTGAAACACCACTGTCAGGTGTTATGGTCTGCAAGGAAATAGGATGTTAATCTATACAGCGATAATTAGCTGTTAACTTTATCAACTTAACATTTTGAGTATTCCAGTTTCAGTAGGAGGAGATGTGGCACAACGCCTCAGTATCGTGGTTTGCATGGTCAAAGATTCTTCTGCCAACCCTTCAACCTGTCCTGCAGTGGTTTGATTTCCAAATTTCAATTAAAATCAGTTTCAAACAAAGTGAGAGAAACCTCTATATTCTATGCTCTGTATACTAAATTAAACTATATTAAAGAAACTTACCAAAGTATAATCTCTTGGACAACTGCTGGAACGTGCAACAGAAACATCAGCAAGAAACTGGAACAGAAAGAAAGGGGGCCAGAGATGAAGATCTATCGGAAGCAGACAGAAAGATTATCCTTTCATACATTTGTGCTACTGTTATGGTCATACCACTAATATCCTCACCTTTCGCACATGCTCAGTCTTAATCACCTGCTACACGGTCTGTTGCACAAGTTGATATCAGCTGCGCTCAATCAGGAAGCCACAAGCATCCACTCACCGTATCAAATTTGCATGCTTAGACCATCACTATCCCCTGCTGTCTTTAAATATGTCTCTCTCCATGCATTCAGTTCTTTCTCTCTGCTGATTCCCCCGCCTAGTCCACGCAGATCCATCAGCCTCCTCATTCATAAGCCTCAGCAGAGTCTTCAGCCACCACCACCAGTATCCAGACTCCAAAGGGGGATATTTTTTGCCGCTACTCAGTGAATAGACCCTTCAAACTCAATCTTCCCGAAGAATCTGAGCGCCAAAGACTTTCTAATTGACTTATTATAATACATCATTTTTTATATATCATTGATAAATCATTCATCTTTTCCTCATTATCTGTCTTATTTGGTTGAAATACATTGAGAGATAAAGACAGTTGACACAGCTGGAAGAAGAGAACAGGTGAACATGGACAATAACAAAAGAGGAGAATGGAAAGAACACAGGAAAGATAGGCATAGAGAGGGAGAAGGAAGCACAAGTGAAAACACATGGATACTGGAGGCATTAATAGGATGAATTAGATCATAGTCTCAGAAAGTGTAACCTGAAATATAATGACATAGAGACAAATTCAAAAGTAGGCTAATGTGGTTGTCAAGGGTATATCCCCCAAAACTCTCCAAACCCCCACATTGCACAAGCAATCCCCCTGATTGAACTCCTCAAATTAAATGTGAAGTTATGTCCACACTATTTTTCATAATAAAGGTCCCCCTTTTGAATAAAATATGAACAATTACAGTGAAATACGATGTATACAAGATAGATCTCTTTGAGTCGATTCAAATGCACCACATTTGAATTAAATCATACCAACATTTAGGAAGTTATGTCTGCATGTCTGTGTTGTAACGTTTTATCTACGTTTTACCTCGAAAATAATTGAATAGGGGCACCACCCAAAGTAAATTTGGGAAATTATGAAATCTAGAATTAATTTAATTTAACTTAAAATTCTCACATCTGAAAGTCATGAACTCTTTTACAAAGTACTCTCATTTCTCTTCAAGAAGGAAAGACAGGACACCTGTTATTTTTAAATATAAACTTGTTTATTCAACTGCATACCAAACAAAACAGGATAAATATGGATAACTGATAATGAAGTGGATAAACAGGTTAATGTATATACAGATGTGTGCGGGTGTGTGTGTGTGTGTGTGTGTGTGTGTGTTTGTGTGCGTGCTGATAGTTCAAAAGCTTGGAGTTTGAGAAATAGGTAATGGTGATAGAGAGGGATTATTGATGGTATTTAATTCTCTGGAACTTAATCATTGATAAAGGCACGATAAAATTGATTGCAACTTAGATTTTGTGCATCAACCCCAGATAATGAATGAGCATGATAGAACGATCTTACTGGTGCTGGTCAACAATCACGTCCGTGGATCGGGTGCTGCAGTCGATCAGGCAGTTTCCTCTCGCTGGACGAAAGGCAACTTCTCCAGGTTACGTGAAGACTACTCTTTACGGGACCCTGTCGTCGCTGCCGTATGGAGACTGGTGTTTGCTGCGCACACACGTCCGGCTGGACAAGAGGATGGACCTGGCACCGATCGTCCTTGTTGCAGGATGCAAAAATGGGAGCAGAAACATTTTTCCTCCAGCATGCAAACTGATTTCCAGGAAGAGTCACAGGCCTCGCAAAACTCCTGCAGGAAATTGACCGTTGCAGCTAACAGTCTTGAAAGTAAAGGGATTACAAATTGTCTCTTAGGAGCAGATTCAAACAGAAGTAAAAAAGGTTTGCGTGCCGCTACTGAGCTCAGGGTTCTGCGGCTCAATAAACCATCAGTTCAGAATACGAAGTATAACTGAAGGGCGATAAAATAAACAAAAGTCGAAAAGCAAACGACTTAAAAAAAAAGGCAAAATTGAAGTTGAAGAATAAAGAAGTGACAATATAGGTAGGAGAAGAAGGCAAGAAGTGAAGAAAGAAGAGAAAGCAGAAGAGGAAGCAGAGGAGAAAAAAAGCCAAGCCACAGGGCTTCATCGCCTTTTTATACCCGTACGGGTGTCCCAGTAACTTATTTGCATGAAGGGATGAGCAGAGAGTCAGGTTTCTCTTGGTATAATGCAAATAGGGTGGAGTGGGGTAGAGATAAAAATACAGGCGTGATAGTAACACGTTAGAATAGTAAAACCACTTTCTCTAACCCTGGCCAAATAATGATCAAACTCATGAGTAATATATATATATATATATATATATATATATATATATATATATGTAAATACCATGTATTCTATATGATGTGTTAATGTAAAACAATAATCAAAATATAAAAAAGTCTAGCTTAACTACAAGGACATCTGTGTTAATAAGGCATATTCATTAGATTCATAACAAACAGCATGTTCAAATATTTGACAGTAGAAAAGGGAAAAACAATTTTCGAAGTGATGTTTTGTATTAATGACCGCTTGATGGCAATGTGTTACAGCCAAACCGTCCAACACGGACAATGTAAAAACTCAGGTTGCTTATTTGAACAGATTACGATAACATGTTTTATATCATTGCAATGGATATTTTCTGAGTTTCTAACTGTATACATTGTGAAATTAAATAATAATATTAATAATAATACATTTAATTTATAATGCACTTTACATTTGGATCAAATCTCAAAGTGCTACAAAGCAAAAGCAGATAAAAGCATCAATAAAAAA
>VRLP01003288.1:0-67036 GCA_009660295.1 Lophius piscatorius | reverse complement strand
CCGCGCCCCCCGGGGGGTCTCCTCTCTTCCCACAACACAACCCCCCCAGCCCCTTTTTCATTCTCACACCCCCCCCCCCCCCCCCCCCCCACACACAAAAAAAAGAAGAAATCTTAAAACCAATCCAAAGTGTCGTTTTACATTAACCTCGCTAGGAGAGGCTATCTGGTAGGACGGCTCCGCATCCACACCGACGGAAAAACGTTCTTTGTACGTTTGTCGGACCCCCTGTGATGAATCGTGATGCTGGTCCAGGTTTACACGGCGTACCCACCAGTGTCAGCTAGGATTGGCTCTATCCCACGCAATCATGAACAGGATAAGCAGCAGGATGATTCTTCTCGTTTGATTGTGCCCAAATATTGCCGCCATTTCAAAATAGGATGCGATGCAAACATTTCTTAATTTGGATAAACCCATGTTTTTAATACGTGTCCAGTCCTATTTTATGTTTTTAGAATCCCCTGTTTGAGTAGAAACTCTGAAGTGGTGAACGGTGACTTCCTGTTTGACTGGGGTATAAATATGAGGTGACACAGGCCTGATTCTCTCTGAGGTTCTTCACCATGATGAAGACCAGAGAACACAGCAATGAGGAGCAAAGAAAAGTTGTAGAGCTGCACAAATCTGACAATGGAGACAAGAACATCTCTCAGCAGTTCAAAATGTCAGTTTCAACAGTTAGATCAATAATGAAGAAGTTTAAAGAGACTGGAGATGTTAGACATCAGCCTGGAAGAGGACGTGTCTGCAAACTGACCCCACACACTGTGAAGAGGATGGTTGGAGTGGATAAAGACTCTCCAAGGAGAAGTCAGCTGGAGATGTCAGAGGTCAGTTGAATCTTGGGGGTTAGAAAATCTCGGTAACCACCATCACATGGCGCTGACCACAACACCATCTGTTTGGGAGACTAGCAAGAAAACCTCTGCTGTCGTTCACACACAAGCTAATGCTGCTATAGTTTGACAAACACCCCTGGGACTTTCACTGGAACAAGGTCAGAGGTCAGATGAGACCAAAGTAGAGCTTTTTGGCAACAATGATCAAACATGGGTTTGCAAAAAAGGAAGCCATAGAGAAAAGCCCCTCATACCCACTGTGAAGTCTTGTGGTGGATCTCTGATGCTGTGGAGCTGCTTTTCTTCCAAAGGCCCTGGACATCATGTTAAACAACATGGTTCTATGGACTCCATTTAACAGCAGCAGATACTGGGTGAAAACCCCAGAACATCGGTGGGATGTTCTGCAGAGGACAGATCTCAGAATCTGAAGGAGTTGGAGAGATTCTTGAACATTTCTTTTTAAATTTGTGTTAACAAGTAAAAGGTTAAATTTTTGCAAATAATCAGAATTGAGCATCATGGGTTTAGACAATAAAGACTTTTTTTTTAATTCACATTTGCTGAGGGTACTGTATATATGAAATATTTAGGTGACACTAATAATAATAATAATTCATTTAATTTATAACACACTTTACATTTGGATCAAATCTCAATGTGCTACAAGGTAAAAGCAGATAAAAGCATCAAAAAAAAGTTATTTTTTTAAATTATATAAATATATGACCAGAAGCACCAATGTTAATTACAGTTATAGGTTCTGCTAAAAAGGAAAGTTTTAAGTCCTTTTTTAAAAGTCTCAGTCGTCTGTGGAGCCCTCAGATGGTCGGGAAAGGCATTCCTAAGACGATGGGCAGCAGAACAGAAGGCCCGGTCATCCATGGTGCTGAGCTTAGACCGGGGAAGGAGGAGGCGGTCTGAGTGGGTAGAACGGAGGGATCGTATCGAGGTCAGTGGGGTGAGTAGTTCTTTCAGGTAGGGGGGTGCGTTGCCATGGATGCACTGGTGAGTCATATATAAGTGACTGTACCTCAGGAGGTTGCAAGATCCTCCCATTTCTTCTGAGGGAGGGGTCATCATAACTACGAATGAAAAACATCCTTACTGTATTTGTGATGCGTGGCATCTGAACCCTACTGCGTCTTTACTCTTTTTTTTTTTTCTGGCTTGATTAAGTTATAATTAGCCCTGCTTTTTCTTTTTTTTTTTTACAATCATGGATCTTAATTACAGTCTTTGAAATGTGAATAGCGGTGAGCGGAAATGAACGGAACCGCATTACAGCGTCATTGTTCATGTCATGCTATGACACTGATAATACGAAAGAGACTAGAACCCACCCGTTATGTCTTTTATCACAAAGCTTTCATATGCATAATAACCATTCATTACAGTTAATGTGTCATATAACTGTATAAATGATTTAACTATCTGACGATAAAATCTGCTTCGCTGTCATTACTCGGCCTCTTTTCCAGGATAAATAAGAGACAACAAAGAGCCGAGGGGAACATTAAACAAACCCTTTTTATATTATCATTAAAGCGTTGTTCGCCTTCAGTCACATCTGGCGGCGTGTGATCTCTTCCTCTTACGTCTTATGACCATATGGATGGATTTTTAACGTGAACAAACAGCAGAATTTTGACGCACGTCCAAACGCACTTGAGCGTTAATGAAGTCGTGCGGGGGTCTCCGCGCACATGCGTGGAGAACGTGTGCAGCCTTAACAGTTTTATTTTCCAAGCGCTCCGCGAGAAACATGTAACGTTGTTTTCACGCTTTTTAAAAGAACCATGTGTGTCGTTGGCACGGTGCCCACTTTTTTTGGGGAGCTTTATTTTCTTTGTGGAAATGGTTCACATGTGCAGCGGGGGTTGAAGAAGTCGACACGGGGGACTCAGACAAGCACAAGTGCGCTCAAATTGTCCCAGAAAATGGTTATATACGATGTGCTTGGGGTATTGTTTGCTAATTAGCGCGATGACAAAATATTTGATAGGCGGGCGGTTGCAGCCTCCAGCGCCGGTGAAACGCCGCTGCTGCCACGAGGAGGGAACTTCCAGGCTGGTTAGCGTTTGGATCAGCAGCTGGATCACGGCGCCGTTCATGCAATAAGTTTTAGGAGGACGTGAAAGTACGTGACCTTCTTGGCAGAGGTGAAGACGGACTCTCTCATTTATGGTTCCAAACTATCGGACATGACTTTGTCGTCTGCAGGGACGGAACTAGAGCTTTAATACTTGAACCTATAACTTTAAATTGTCATTGCTGCTTTTTAGTCATGTTTTTATATAGTTATTATTATGTTTTTTATTGATGCTTTTATCTGCTTTTACCTTGTAGCACTTTGAGATTTGATCCAAATGTAAAGTGCGTTATAAATGAAATGTATTATTATTATTATTATACAGGTATATCCCCTAATCCCAATACTTTGTCCAAGCAACCCACCTGATTCAAATTAAATGGGAAGTTACGTCCTAAAAACAGTGTTTTCCTAAAATAAAGCTCCCCCTAGTGAGTAAGATATGAACTTATAGAGTCAAGTATGATTTATACAAGATAGATCTTGTATGACCTTGAATAGATTCATATTCATCAAAGTTGGACCAAATCCGACCAACAATTCGCAAGTTATGGCTGAAAAACAGTATTATTCGTTATAAAAACAAACAAACAAACAAAAAAACTCCCTATAGTGAGTAAAATATAAACTGTTAAGAGAGAAATAAAATGTAGAAATATCTTGGAGTCAATTCCTTTGTGTCAAATATAAAGGAGCATCAAAAGAAATCCCCTGCATTGTACAGAGGGGCAGAAATCCTGGTGCAGACGGGGTGATGTACCCCCCGTGCCCTCCACTGAGTGTGCCCGACAATAATAGAAATGTAACAGATAACTATATCGTAAAATATAACTTTTAATTGTATAATCATTTTTATTGAAAAGAAATTTAAATTATCAACGCAAACAAAAGACCAAAGATTGTATAACCCCAGAAATGGAATTTTTTAGACCCCTGCGTTGTACAAGAAATCCCCCTGATTGACCTCCACAAATTAAATGTGACTGATTAATAATCTCCGAGAGTCCATATTGACTCAAACTAACTATTTCTATGACGTCAGCCGTCTGCTCTAGGATCGGATCCCACAGTGACTCAATGATGAAGAAAAATACCGTTTACTAGTTTTCGGAGCTCAAGAATAAAAAAAAAAAAAAACAGATTTCCTTGTGTCATTTCATAAGAGATAAACTTAGACACATTTGGACTAATGGCTGGGAAAAACCGGTAAAAAAGTGAGTGAAATACGAGCAGTTCCATTAAAATATGACAAATCCATGTTAAACTTCTTGAACCGGTTAATATGAGATCAATCTGGACTGAATCGGACTAAAGTTTGAGATATTATTGTTCCTAAACGTTTGGAGATAATGCTCCCCCTGGTGGCCAAAATATACAACTGACCTTTCCTAAAATCAATCCAGTTCTTCCTCGCACGAAGGTCTGTTTGGGTATCCCCAACTAACCCTCAACAAATCAGGGGTATAATAATTTACAAAATAAGAAATGTGTTTTCTAAGAGTTCTGTGTTAAAATGTAGAGAAGAAATAAAAAGTTGTTTGAAGATGAATAATTAAGCGCTGCACAAATACCTGGGATTCCTCTTAAGTACATTTAAGACATGTTTGTTGTTCATAACTTCCCACCTCTTGGTGTTTGTCCCCCTTTTTTTTTTAGAAATCTAAATTTCTACGGAAGACTAGGCATCTCATGCTAATATTTCACAAAGATATAAACGTGCGACGCAAACACACAATTAAAAATAATGCCAGGGAAGCACACAGACATATTCCACAACTTTGATAAGATACACCTAAAAAAAAATACAACTTTATATTAAAACAATTCTACACTTTTAAAGGTAAATATTAAAATGAAAGCACAAAGTAAAAGTAAGAGATTAGAATGTGGGAATTCCTAAAACACAATGCGGCCCCCCCTGGCCCCCCCCTCATTGAATACCTCCAACATGACATGCGGTGCTTACGGGAGCATTCATCATGACACCACAGTCTGACTTCCTGTCTCCGTGCTGACGGCAAGCTGTTCGCTTAATGAGTTGCATGCTAGCACTGAAGGGTTTGGGGAGACAGATTGGGCCTCCTGCTAACCGGGTCCACCGCGGTCGGACCTCACCCTGGTAGCCCCGCAGGCGAACTGTTTGAGCAACCTGACCCTCTTTGCATAATTCAACTCTCTCAGTTTGCCGCCGTGTGATTCGCAGGAGAGAACGCAGGTTTAACGTACCGGGGTTCAGGGGAGGAATGTGCAATAATGAGGCTGATTAAGGCTGATCAGAATATTAGAAAAAGGTGCCGTTGATGCGGTTCCAAGGACCCTACGCGGCATCAAATATACGGAAACCTCCCTGTTAGAGTTCTCTCACATAATCTAAAGTGGCGGTTCGCTATGGCCCTCTTCCCGCGGATAGGGTTAGCATGCTTTCCTTTCTCGCATGCAGTGAATGTTCATGTTTTTTAAATTTTTTGGATTTCTGACATAAAAACCCTCATTTTAGACGTTTTTTCCAGCTTTGCTGAATTCATCAACCGCGCTGTAGCTCACTAGCTAGCTAAGCTAACATTAGCTGTATGATGTGGTTTGTATTTTGTTGAATGGTTCTGAAAGTAAGAGGCTATAAAAATGTTTTTCCTTCCTCTTTATGAGACGTTTCTGAACGTTTTTTAGGGAGGTGAACATGGCTCTACATCTGGATGATTGACAGCTGGAGAATCTGGTTTTCGGTTTTCACGATCAGATACCGAGTAATTTCATAAAATAATATTTCATTTTAATTTCATTTAATTTCGTATTATATAGTCATTTTTTAACGATCAGAACACTTTATTTACAGTTTATTTTCTTTCATTTTTCAATAATTGATTCATTTCTTTTTTAGTTACTTTTTTTCTTTCTTTTTTTCTTTATTTATTCTTTTTTTCTCTTGATAGATCGGTTTCTCACCAAAGATTGAATCGGGACAGAAAGTATTTTATATTATATTTTGTATTTTATGGTTTATGTGTTTATGTTTTAATGTATAACCAAAGAAATACCTTTCTTCTAATTAACTACCAACAAACTCATAATTCTGGCTCTATTAGTCAGTCGGACCCAAAGGTTCTGGATTTTAAAAAAAAAAATTGTAATTATTTTTATTTATAGAATCGTCATTGCCGCCGCCGATCCCTCGTCTTAACGCGATAACGTAAAAACTGTATGATGGATCATTTTCAAATTATGTGACCAAATAAACCTTAATGTGAGGAAGAACTGGAGTGTTTTTGGTAAAGTTTGGTTATATATTTCTGACACTAGGGGGAGCCTTATCTCCAAAATCATCAGGTCATAATTACTCAACCTTTGAGTAATTTTTTCTTTTTTTCTCTCGATCAGATCAGTTTCTTTTATTCCATATTTGGTGCAAATGAATCGACTTGAGGAGATCTAACTGGTGTGCTTTTTTTTTTTACTTTGAAAGTATTATTTTCACTAGGGGGAGCTTCTTTAATGAACAACAGTTTTTTGTACATAACTCAAAAACTATTTCATGGATAATTTCCGAATTTGATACCCTTATAGAACTTAGTGTGAGTAAGAACTGGATGGATTTTGTGGAGGAACAGTAGTATATTTCTGCCACTAGGGGGAGCTATATTGCCAAAGTTTTGAGGTCATAAATACCCAAACATTGGTCTGATTTTGTCCAAATATTCTTGAATCATTTTAAAATTCTATACCCACAACGACCGTAGTGTGAGGAAGAACTGGATTGATATACGGAAACATCGGTTGTATAATTCGGACACTAGAGGAGCTTTATCGCCAAAAGTTTCAAAAGCATATGAATCAATTCGAGATCTAACTTGCTGATAATTTACCCGTATTTTCGTATTTCATATATTTCCCTCTTAAGAGCTTTTAATGACTAAAAAACCCTGAAAACTACGTGTAACTACATCCACCACAGGTCCTTCCTGTTGATGCATGAACTCCAAAACTCATTGGGCCGATTAGGTTTAGAGATTTAGGTTAGATTTATCTTCTATATGTATTAGTTCACTATAATAATTCACATTTTACTCATTAAGGGGAGATTTTGGTGGAAAACGCAGTTTTTCGTCTTCATCCGTATCATCCCAACCATCAGTCCAATTGTGTCTAAATACAGCTCCTAGGAATCAACACGTGGAAATCTGTCTAAGAAAAACTAGTTAACTGCATTTATCTTCTTCATTGAGTTACTATCGGATCTGATCTTGGAGAATATGGCTGATTCAACAGAAACAGTTAGGTTGAGCCAATTTGGACTGTTTGAGATTATTAATGAGTCACATATCATTTGAAGGACTTCAATCGGGGGGATTGCTTGTACAACGCAGGGGATTGGGGTTATTTAGGGGCTATACCCTTGCTGTCAGGGAAGACGGCGTAGGCCTGGTTCACCTGTGAACAAACTACAACTAAGTTTGTTAGCTAAGCAAAGCTAAAGTTTGCAGCTGACGTTACTGCAAGGAAACTCTTCAGGGCAACTGTTTTACTTGAGTTTTAGATTCCTCGTCATCCTCTAGCCTCCTGACGACAGTTTCAACACGTGGAGACGGTCTACTTGAAACTGATTAAACCTTTAATGTCCTGCTCAACTGTTTGGTTGAATCCATTTTGAGTCACAATGTCTTCTTGAAAAATGTGACTGAACCTGTTTATAATGTGAACCAGTGGCAGAATGTATAGATAAAACAGTAAGGGGCCAAGGATGGAGCCCTTGGGGGACACCAGGGTTCAAAGTGGCCACTGAGAAAGTCTTATTCCATAAGTAGGATTTTCTTTTGACATATTAAAGCATGTGAGGACTTACTAACACAAACAAGTCAGTTACTAACTAACTTAGTACTTAGTTAGAAAGGATTTTATAAGTTTCATTCTTTTCTGCTGTTTAGAAGCTAAAGTTAAACCCAACTACTAAATTTAGAAAGTCTAAGATAATACATTAAAATTCATCACATTTTCAAAGCAACATGTTTCGATCAATGTTTTTTTTCTTGGTGAGGAAATGAAAGGGTTTAACAATACAACGCAACCCCCCCCCCCCTACAAACTACACCGTGTCACTCTGTGGCCCCAAAAGCTGCTGGGAAGTCCAGAAAATCCAAGTCGCTTTAGTCGTAATCACAACCTGATGCCGAGGATACGACATCAGTGATGTTGGGGAATGTGAACTATGTCACTGTAGCAAAGGCTTAGAGCTGAAAAGCGCCGCTTTCTAGTTCCAGTGTAAATGTTTATCCATTTATTAGCCCACACAGGTGTTAAGAATTACCAAAAATTCGGCCTCAGCATTTGAGCAGCATGCACTCCGGCGCACAAGATCACCGTTACATGAGAGACAACTGTAGATCCTGCAGCTGAGAAAACTTGGCGTTGAAATGTTGAGAATCTTGCCTCCGTTTCCCAGAAGCTTTACCCGGGGCGTTTCGTTGCTCCTAATTTCTGCGTTGGAACTCTTGACTTGACATCATGTAGAACAACAGAATCCGCCACGGGGATTTATGACATGACTCCTTCATCCTGATCCCGCCGATAAGAGATCACATGTAAACATTGTTAGAATTCAAAAACTGCTGATTATACAACGGCGCGGCGGACGGGGCCGCTCCAATCAATTACCAAACGTTCGTTTTGCGTCACTTTTCACATTCTTCCTCCGATGAAGTGCAGAGCTAACGCGCCGCTTGTTGAGCAGATTCGCTGAAATTGTCTTTATTTTTTTTCTCCGCCGTTTAACCCAAACAGGAGATTTCATTTATTTTCTTTCAGGGAGAGCGTATTCTCTGGGATATTCTCTGGCTCAGGGATTGTTTGGAAAGGAGTTTCATTTTGCACCCCTCTCCTCCTCCTCCTCCTCCTCCTCCTCACCCCGCCTGAATTTGAAGCGACCACTGGTTTAAGAATATGTCTGATTATTATTATTATATTATATATACGTACGCTGTGAGTCTCTGACGGGTTTAGTAGCAGCGATGAAAACCACAGATAGTTTAATCATTAATAATAATAATAATAATAATCATACATTCATTTGTAAAGGAGATAAAAACTAAAATAATGAAATCCAACTTTTGTGAAAGCAAAAATATCTTTAGACATAATTCAAAAATAAATGTTTTTGATGAAACAACTTGATGAAACAAAAAAATATATATAAAAACAGTTTTTCAATGAAATGCGAAATTTCATGATGAAATTATTTCTTAAGATTAAATTTTCTACTGTTTAAAAGTAAAAAATAAGTAAGTTAGACCAAACTAAAAGTCAATTTACGCTTAATTTAGAATGTCTAAGATAATAAATAAACATATGCAAAGAAATATATATAAACATTAATCATGTTGTTACACCTGTCAGTGAGTTGGATATATATACACATGTGTTAGAAGTCAAAGAGCCAATAAATATAATAAAATCATATAAAGGACAAGCTTAAGGATCTGAGCAACTTTGCAATGGACCTAGTATCTACAACATCGGTTTAAGTAAGGACAAACGGTGAACCGGCAACCGGGTCTTGGGCTTTTTTGAGGATCACTGATGCGCCTTGGAAGCCCACTGTATTGCATGTATTGCATCAAAGTTGGACTAAATTGGACCAAGGGTTGAGAAATGAAGTGTTTTGGAGATAAAGCTTCCCCTATTGGTATAAATATGCAACGGACCTTTCCCCAAATCACTCCAGTTCTTCCTCATACGAAGGACTATGGGGTTGTAAAATTGAAAATGACCATTGAAATACTGTAGATTTAGAATCGGTGCAAAAAGGCCCACCTTACTTTTCGCGACTGAACTGAACCGAACGGTTATGATGTCGGAATATCAGTATTCTTCGTTAAGAAAACTCCCCCTAGTGAGTGAATTATGAACTACTGGAGTAAAAATATGACATATAAACGATAAACCTCATCACCAAAGTCGGACTAAATGGCGAGTTAGGGCCTGAAAACTTTTGGAGATAATGCTCCCCCTACTGTCGGAAAAATACAAACAACCTTTGCTCAGATCAGTCCTGTCCTTCCTCGTACTAAAGACTATGTGGGTATCAAACTTGAAAATGATCTGTGAAATAGTTGAGTAAACAAGAAGGATCTGCGGCGGCCGTCGACGATGATTCCATACTACCGTGTGTGTGTGTGTGTGTGTGTGTGTGTGTGTTTGTGTTGGTTACCTGGAGAAAAGATGGTACCAGGATGGACTATGGTAGGAGGGCATGTGTGATGCTTTGATCAATGTTCTACTGGGAAAACCTTCCTTTCATTCATGTGGATCTTACTCTGACTGGTACCACCTACCTAAACATTGACAACATAATAAACACTCATGCAACCGACTTGATGTCAGACACCTCAGCGCACCTTCAAAAGTCTGGAGGAGTCCATACCTTGAAAGACCCAGAGCTGTTCTGCTGTGAAAAGGGGGGCGTGCATATAATAAGGAGGCGGTTTTAATGTTATGGCTGTTGAGTGGGTACCACCGAGGAATCGCTAGCAGCTACACAAACACGTGAGACAAGAAAGAGGTGGAGGAGGTGTTTATTGCTGCGTCGTTTGTCTTACAGCGCGGCTTTCTGTAGAAGCCGGACGTGTGACGGCGGTTCTGAGTGAGCAGATTAGCATCGGCGTTCCGTAACGCCGCGGCTCTCATCTCAAGGCAAATATTTTCACCGACAACGGACATGAGTATATGATTAAACCGCAATTAGATCCATTTGACCCTCTGCTTAGCCAGGCCTCAGTCCAAGGTGGGGCGCCACACATGCTCGCACACACCTTCCCCTACCCTCAGACTCCAGAACGTTGTTCCAGAGCCTGCGTGAACCCCGAGGAGCTCCCTCCTCGCCGATCTTCTGATAATTATGAATTATTACAGGCCGGGCTTTTGTTAGCAACTCTCTAATTTTGCAGATCGTAATTGATCACAGGTGCAGGTTCTACGTTCTCTTCGCTCGCTCTCTTCTTCTTCTCCTCCTCCTCCTCCTTCTTCTTCTCCTTCTTCGCTTCAGCAGCGAGCCAAGGTCGCCCCCGTCGGAGAACTTCCCCTTCTCCTTAATTCCGGGCGTTCCTTCTGCGTCTCGGACGAGCTGATGTCCTTTCATCCTCCTCGGTGGAAAGGAGGACACCGCTAGCGCTCGCTGTCAGTCCAGCTGGGATGTGGCGCAACTCGCTGCATTCTTCATGTTGCTCTGGTCACTCGGGGTGTGTGAACATGTGTGTGTGAACATGTGTGTGTGTGTGTGTGTGCTTCCCCTAACCAGAGCCTCCACAGAGTCCTCACAGCCAAACCATTTTGGGAATGGCTGGAGAGGAGGGGATATTGGATTAGAAAAAGGCAAGGGATATAAATCTCTTGCTGAGGCTCTCCGGTCTATCTGATCCTGTGGATTTATGATGTTTAACAGAGTCAAATAATAAAGAAGACCCAAAAAAACAACTTGCCTTTCCTCTAAACCACTTTTCTTCTTTTTTTTTCCCTTGGCTTTGTTCGTTTGGGTCCGGCCTCTCACAGCGCTACTCCATGATTTGTGCGCGCTGTTCTCCCACACGATCTCTGTGTTGCCTTGAACCCACACACACACACACATACACACACACACACACACACAAGCACACGCACACAACAAACACACAGAAAAAAACAGACGACGAGGGAATCGATCTGACCCCGGTTAGATAAACGTGTCTTCGCTCTGGGTGGCGAACCGTCTGGGGCGCCATTTTTTAAAACTAGCACATCCGGATTTAAACAGCAACGTTTTCCCACATTTAGCTCCGGATGTTGAGTCTAAATCAAAATGTTTTATCTAAATGTCGATTCTAAATCTAAATGTTGGACCTAAAGGTTTGGAAAAACATGCAAATTCAAGCTGACGTCAGCGGAAGTACCAAAATAAAAGCGCGATGTACTAAATATAAAACTAGTTCATTGGTAATTTTCAAGTTTTATAACCCCAAAGTCAGTGTGAGGAAGAATTGGAGTGATTTGGGGAAAAGTCAGTAGCATATTTACTCCACTAGGGGGAAGCTTTATCTCCAGGAACCATAATCTCTGATCAGTTGGTCTAAGGGGAGGTTTTAAAAAAAACAAAAAAAAACACATTATTTCTTATTTAATTCAGGAGTTCAACCAACGCAGGGGATTGGGGGCTTTTTGGGGGGGCTATAACCTTGCCGGTGGGGACGGCAGCACATGTGACAAAGAAAAAATAAAATCTCTATCCGCTGTAAACCCCGCCCCCTTTAGTACCAAAGCGGTTTTAAAAAACTTTATCCAACGGTTCAATAAACAAATATAACCAAAGATGGCGAAAATGACTCGGTTAAATTACGTGCTTTTAGGTTTTAGACACGTACACAGCAGAACAAAATAACTTTACATTTGGTTCAATAAGAAAATTTAAAAAAAAAGACACAAAAGTAAAAGTGCAGAAACAGTAATAGATATAAAATACAGAAAAGAATAAGTCGTCTGTATATAAAGAGACTGGGCTACTGCACAGGAGCAGGAATATTGCACTACCACATAATAAATATAATAAATGCACATTGTTAGATGTAATAAAACATGGTACGCATCTAGAATAATTCACGATGAAAAACACCCCCGCCCCCCTGCCTGTGATGTCACTGCTTCTTGCTTTTAACACAGGAGCTGTCGGTTGCTCTTACTTTCCGGTTTTGAGCGTCAGGGCTAGTCCAAGTTAGCCCAGAACTACATCAGAAACCACTTTGGTTCAGAAGGGGCCGCGTTTAACTGTGTATAAAAGTACTTTTCTTCATTGAGCTTTTATTTTTGGTACTTCCTCTGACATCAGTATGAATTTGCATATTTTTCTACACATTTAAGTCCAACATTTAGATTTAGATTCAACATTTGGAGCTAAACGTGGTAATAAGTCCCCTTGTAAAAATGAACATGTTCTACTTCTACAAACGGCGCCCCACGGAACCGTGAGGTAAGCAGCTCCGCCTTGGAACACATTTAAGTTCAACTAAATCAACGGTAAGTATTTCCAGTTTACCGTTTAATTGCACTCAGCTGGAACGTGTTGCATTTTGACATGGCGGAGCAGGAGTCACACACACACACACACACACACACACACACACAGAGGAGGACGTTCGGTGGCGGCGTGAAGGTGCAGCAGGTGTGCTCGCGCTGCAGCCCCTCGCTCCGGTTTCATTTCAGAGGCGTGAGTCACCAGGACTCAGTCTTTCCATCGGTCCGGCTCAGAGTGTGAGCCTCAGCGTCACCTTTGCACAAATACGACGTGACATCACAAAGATGTTTCCATGCGGCCCTTAGCTGTGTGTGTGTGTGTGTGTGTGTGTGTGTGCGTGTGTTTGGAGGTAAGCAAGACTGCAACAATCACACACCGCAGCAGAATTCAATGTAAGCGGCGGTCGTGATTGCTTGGAGGGGAGATTTGCCCCCGGACCCCACAATGAGGTATCTATTACCGAAACTACTAAAGCAATGCTCTTTTAATTAGCCACATTTATCTTTTTTTCCCGTGTTTTGACAGAAACTCTTACATAAACACACATCAACAACGGGAGACAGAGCAACAAACCTCACGGTCATTTTTATGTTTGACAGCGCCACTTTGAACAATAACAACTGTGACCCCGGTCCGGCGTGTTCGGCTTGATTGTGGTCCTCGTCCTCTTGCAGCACCTGTGGTGGTTTTGAAAGGGGCTGAGCAGAGGTAGGGAAGGGAAATTTAATAGTCGGCTATCGCCAATCATGTGCACATCATTACCGGAGCTGCTTTTTTTTTCTTTTTTTTTCCTGGATGTTACATAAGACTTCCCACAGTCTGAAATGGATTAGGACCGTAATGTTCTTCTTTTATTCGATCCAGTTGTAATCTCTCGTAACTGCCTCCTAAATCGATACTGTGTGCAGCTGGAAGCAAAATATTTTGTTGACAATGGGTGCTTGTACGTTTGCTAGCGTGATCCGCCTGGCAGAGCCCTGTGTGTGTGTGTGTGTGTGTGTGTGTGTGTCTCTTGTCTGTGTGGTAATCTGGCCAGTGTTTACAGCACGCCGCTCGGCGGTCAGACAGCTGATCCTGGCCAGAAGAGGGCCGGCCCACGGGGACAGGTCTCAGTTTTGGGCAGACTAAAAGCGGCACGACATTAAAATTCTTACTCAAACATAACGTTTTTTTCTCGTCCCGGGAAGTCAGAAGGGGAGGGGAGCCGGAGAGGAGGCGGGGCAGATGTGATGAAACCCTCGCTCGGCTTTGTCGCCCCTGCAGCAATTGTCGTACCACTTGCCTGTTTTCCATTATGCCACATTTCCATCTAGTTTCCTGTCAGATATAAAAGGCTGGTGTGAATTTTACTGAACCTAAAACCACGTGTGGACATTTTCCCCCACCTGGCCTGGCCTAAAAACAGTCAGCGAGGCGGAATGTGAAAACGTACGCCGAGGCGGGGGAGATGATGTGTTGCACCAAAGTGTTTCACAACAAACACTCTCACGGCCATCAGACCGTTGGCTGCGGGGGCCGTTTGAGATTCTTTACAATGTACAGGTGCCGAGGAGAGGAAAAAGGCAGCGGGCGGAGAGGTGAGGAGAAGGGCCTGCAGTGCCACAGACCAGGTCTGCCTGCTCACCATGATGGCGTAATGGGAACTGCCAGCTGTGGGCTTAATTACAACGCACAGTGGTGCGGGAGATTGGTCCTGTTTTTCTTCTGGGACGCAGAGCTTAACTGATATGTAGGGTCCAATGTTTTTCAAGCCAGATGAAGGGAATTGCTGAAAGTTCTGCATTAGTTGGAGGAGGGAAACAAGACCTGCCTTAGCTTATTCATCACATGAAGCAATAACACGGAGTCCTGCCATGAGCCACCAGAGTAAATGTGTCAGAGTTTTACCACCTTTTGGTGTAATCGTCTACCAAATTTTCTTTTTTCAGGCTCGCTTCTATAACGTAGGGAACGATTAGCGTAAAGTAGTTTTTTTTTAAATTTCTTAGTTAAATTAAAGCAAAGCCAAGTGGTTCTGATTGAATCCCCAACAAGTCGGGGATTTTATCGATTTTATAACCCAATAGTCCTACATGTGAGGAAGTACTGAACTGATTTTGGGAAGGGTCAGATGCATGTTTACACCACTAGGGAAAGCTTTATCTCCAAAAGCCATAATTTTTTCGACTGCTGGTCCGATTAAGTCCAGATTTTGTTGCATATTAATCGACTCCAGAGAATCTATCTTCTTTATATCATATTTTACACTAATAGTTCATGTTTTACTCACTAGGGGGAGCATTTTTACAAAAAAACGCTATTCTTTCTGACATAATTTCTTAAATCTAATTGGAGGGGTTCAATCAACGCAGGGGATTGGAGGCTTTTCGGGGGATATGCCCTTGCTGGTGGGGACGGCGCCTTCTTCTTTTTTAGATGTCTTAGTTAGAATTCAGTTTTGATGAGTTCAAATGATGTCATAGATATCTTTGACTGGAGTTATGACTAGTCAACATAACGTTGGATACATCTACATTGAAAGTTTTGACATTGCAGATATCTAGAATAAAACACCAAAGGAATTAAGGGAACAAAGGCGTCAATAAGGGACACAGTTTGAAGAGAGTGCCTTGCCACCTTGTGTTATCGCTGCTCCAAATGGTTTATTATCTAATCTAACCCAAAAACGTTATCGTCTGTAGGATATGCCAAAACTTAACCCGGGGTAAAATGTCATCAGGAATCCGTCCATTCGTTTTTCCGTAATCTTGTTAACAGTCAGACCGGCAAACAGATGGAAAACATATTTGCACAAGTCATCTGCATCACCAAAAACAGAAAAAGACAACATATTTGTAAGAGAAGTCACGGTATTCAAACAGACATGGAAACCCGAGTACCAAATTTATACACACCCTTCCCCTCCCAGTACAAGGCGGCAGAGCGTTTCCTACCCAGCCTCAAGAAAACAATATGATTAGGGGAAAAAGAAAACAAATAATAGACCATTTTTACACTTGTCACAGTCTATCTGGTGTCTTCTTTCCCGACCCTCAAGACTATTGGAGAAACTGAGGCTGGATTGAAATGGAATCCTTATCCCAGTTATTGCTCAGCGTTGTAGCTTTTCCTGCCACACATTATCCGATAAGTGCAAAGGAATGTTTTGTGAATCTCCCCGACAAATCGTGCTCGTGTCAGTGCAGGAGGATCAACCCCTCCAATATGCAAATGTTGGTGAGCTGGATATGAAACATAACTGACTAGACATCTCTCTTAGTCATCTGGATCAAAGTCAGACTGAATATCCCGAGATGGCCAGGAAAGCACCGAAAACATTTCTTCAACGTCCAAAACATGTGACGCTGTGTTTTCTACAATGAACGCAACAGAAACTTAAATGCCGAACAGATTGGACATAAGGAACTGACTTTGGGTGCTGATGTTTCCTGTTATACGCTGGTGGTACCTTCTCGGAGCAAGAAAGCAAGCTTTCCACTAATTTAGGGGTTTTGCTGAATTAAAATGTTTTTTTTTACATGCAAAGAAAATGTGTTCTTGCAATATGGGTTTGATGACCGCAGTCCACACAGGGCAAAAAAGGGCGGGGACCGTAACTCAGCAGAATGGCAAACCCTGACAGCTGTTAGCAAGCATTTCGGGACCATTTGATCATCTGCGGTGTTGTTCTTTAACTTTTCTATATTATTGTTTTGTTTTATCAGGCTGTCGGCGCTAGCTGATGATGATAGTAACCAGTTCGTGCCACATCAAATCCTCTCCAACCACATGGAATGTCCACCAGTTGGATACGTATCCGGTCTAGGGCCATATATGGAAGTGACTCAAAGCAAGGTTGAATAATACCGGAAATTTGCGTCGACTCATCGATTTAAAAAAAAATATTGAGTCAATTCAGCCGTGCAATGTGAACGTAGGCTAACAAGTCCATCATGCTACCAAGAAGCAATGTGGCCACTGTAACCACTTACCCTGATCAGAGTCGTTAGGGGGGCTGGAACCAATCCCAGCTGACAATGGGCTGGGGTCACATCCAGGACAAGTTCCTAGTTCATCGAAGGGGCCAACAGAAAGAGACAGACCATCATTCTCACTCACATTTAGAGCCACCAATTCACCTTCATTATATTGTTTTTGACTGTGGGAGGACGCCGGAGAACCCGCAGGGAAAATACACATGGAAAAACCTTTAAAAACTTTAGTGTGGATTACTGTGTTGTTCTCCGGATGCTCAAATTTATTAGTAATCAGGTTTTGAAATGACTATTTAAGGTTCAGTGTATAAGATTTAGTCTTTTTATATAATATTCATAACTAAGTACAGTAGAGCTGGTCCTGATTTCTGTGCGGTGGTTGCCATGTTGGTACAGACGGAGACAGATTTTGCATTTTAAGTTGTTACTGTGTTTAGACAAATGCAGAATCATACTCATTGTTTAGAACAAGAATGAGCGGAGCACCAAAAGCACCAACGTTAGCCTGGTAAGAAGCCTGGCGGCGCTGAGCTGAGTTGAATCCGACGGCTAGGAGAGTTTCCGGGCGGGAGGCTCGCGATACAGAGCCGAGTTGAATTCTCCTTTCTGGAGGTTTGTGAAACAGAGCCGAGTTGAATCTTCTGGGCGAGAAGCTTGAAGTGGAGAGCCGAGTTGAATCCTCCAATCTGGGTTGAATCAACTCCTTGATTCAACTCATTCCCAGGAAGCCGGTGCTGCAGATCCCGCTGCCGGAGGATTCAGCTCAGCGCTGCCGGCGTGTTTACCAGCAGCCACACAAGGGAAGGTGGCTGGCGGTCGAGCCGAGTTGAATCCTTCAGGCTGCCTCACACCGCCTCCGCCCGGCCAAATTTTACACACTGCACCTTTAAGTACATTTTATACCGGCAATCTCTTTGAAAATTTGCCCTCAATGGTCTTTTGCATAGGATCATGATTTATATACACGTCACATACTCTTGCTTTTTCCTTCGACACGGTTAATACTGCAGTTGATTTCCAGGTGTTTTTACCTTATCACCGAATAAGCCATCAGGGAGTGAAGCCCTCTGAGGCAGTGCCAGTGTAATGCATTGTGCTTGGCTGCCTCTTCTGAAACATTTCACTAATGGCATTAATGTTCTGATCCCTCCGGTCCGTAGCCCTGCCAACTGAAAGAGAAGGAGAGACGTGGAGGCCGAGAGGGGAGAAGTCGAGCGGCAGTGGATTCTAAGCAGATGGCACTTGTTTTACTTTATGCCTGGCCATCTGGAGTTTACTTAAACTGATGACTTCATCATCAAACACTGGCCCACCAGCCAACTATGGCACTCACCACACACATATGCACACTTGCAGGATACAACAGCAGCCACAGAGCGAGTGTGTTCTGGTGAAGTGCCTGAGAAGTGCATGCATGTGTGCGGAGTGTGTGCGTCTGGCACACGTTGCCTCGCGAGCGCACACAAATGTGTTTATAAGTGGTGGGCCTGTAAAAATGTCATCCCTCTGTCTGTTCAGTCCTCATTCAGTGTGACATTATGCTGGCCTCTGGGATGCCATCGTTAATCTAAATGTCCCTTGGCGTTTGCTAACTCCTCTGTCAACTACATAAAAACTTTAATCACTGCTCTCACGGAGGACTGATCCCTGTCCCGGCTCCACGGTCTCCAGGAGGAAGTCAAGAGCAATCGCTTGACTTCATCTGCTCGGAAAAACCTGTTTGTGACACCTGCGCCGGGAGACGTAAGCACTGTCGAAGCAGAGAGCGAACCCCCCCCCATCAGGCCACAGATTTTCCCCTAACAAGTTCACAAAACCTGAGGGAGGTTAAGAATAACCACCTCAAGTAGGTGATGTGTTATTTTTCCAAAACAGGACATGGAACTGTGAGAGCCTGGCCGGTGTCGGTGCTGAGAATCCAAATTATTCATGATTCTGAGTTTTTGGGGTCTTTTTAAGGTGATAATTGGGTTGTTTACTGTGACACATTTGCTAACAAGCAAAGAACTGCCTTTTTTTTATCTTGCATTGTTTCCAGCCTAAAGTGTCAGTATCACAAGTACACGCAGTTTACAGATGGATTCGAGGGCCTGATATCCATTACCGTCGGTTACTCACCCTAAAAAGCGTCTACACATGTCATTTGCTTGGTTTAAGTCGAACTGGAGGGAAACTAAATAATTCCTCGAGACGGAGCTGAATGGAATCGGCGTCTAACCAACGATCGCAGCTAAGTGGCTTCCCATAATAAGGCAGAGAACAAAGACTATAACAAAGGATGTGCAGATTACACTCATCTCCTCTCCGGTGTTTTATAGACTAGCTGCAAGGCGAATGCTCGACACCAAGCGTAGAGGAATCCGTTTGTTGTAGTCAAGGGCAGCTCAGGTTAAACACGTGATTATTCCACGCCGTGTCAGCTCTCTTTTTCTTTCCGCTTCTGTTTCATGCTTTTGTGAAGTTCTTGTTTTTACTATTCAAATGAAAAAAAACTGTGGAGGATGGCAAATTTTTTTCTGATCTGGTTGCCTCCTACTAGAGGTTTTCCAGGCACGTCCGACCGGGAGGAGACCAGAACTCTTGGGAGGGACTATGTATTTAATCTGGCCTAGGAACTCCTTAGGGTCCCCAAGGATGAGCTGGAGAGTGTTGCTGAGTAGAGGGTTGTCTGGAAATACACTTTTCAGCCAATTGCCACTGCAACCAAAGACCGGATAAGCAGAGGAAAGTGGAATGGATTTCTAATTTTGTTTGCACGGCACGCCTGAAAAATAAAACAGCTTCGTAATTTCCACCGAAAAGTCGGGGAAATTATGGAATCCCCATCGCCGCCATGTCCTCTTCCACGTCAGCCGGCGCATATCCTTCGTGTTAACGCGATAACTCATGAACTGTTTCATGGATCACTTTTGTTGGATCATGGATCAGTTGTATTTTTCAGACACTAAGGGGGGCTTTAACTTCCAAAGTTCTTGCGCCACAATTTCCTTACATAATTGGTGCCTATGAATCGACTTGAGGGGATCTGCCTCGCATATATCATATTTTACCCACTAGGGGGAGCTTTCGTTAAAGAAAAATGCGGGTTTGCAGCAATAACTTTCTAACCATTCAGTCCAAATTTGCTGCACATGAATCGACTGGAGTGGATTTTTATCGTATATCAATAGATCGTATGTTACTCATCAGACAGGCTTAGTTTGAAATGGTAATCTGAAAGGATGTTGTTGAGCTCTTATTATGCAGAATCCCTTCACAGCAGTGCAATGAAAACCATTATCTTCAATACCTTTTTTGTTAGCAATGAAAAAAAAAAAGAACGCTACTTGAGATTTTCTGTATTTCAGGGCATCTTAACAAATACAGTATTCCTACAGAAAAAACTAGGGCTACGCTGTCATCCCCGACAGCAAGGGTAAATCCCCGAAAACCCCCAAATCTCCTGCGTTGTACAAGCGATTCCCCTTGACACCTCAAATTTAAAGTAAGGTTATGTCCGAAAAACACAGTTTTTTTGTAAAAAATGATCCCCTAGTGAGTTAAAACATGGACTTTTAGACTATAATATGATAAAAACTAGATAGATCTCTTGGACCTGCAGTGTTGGCGTGGCAGTTAAGATGAAGATTCAATCATTGCCCAGACTTTTTGGGACTATAATGATTGATTGATTGAGAAAGCCGTTGTAACTGCTCTAACTTGAAGTGAGAAATAAGAAAAACATTTAGCTGCATATCCTTCAACGAGAGCTGGAGGTGAGAGCACCGGTTTAGAATCTGTCAACGGGAGTATGCTAGCTAATGTTAGCCTAGAGCGTTAACTGTTGCCTGTCAGCGCCATCGGCTGCAGCGAGATGTCTGTTCTGATCCGACAGTGCTTGATGTAATCACCCAGATTTGAACACTGGAAAACAAACCAGTTTCAAAATTGCTTCACATTACCAAATAAATTGGAGCAGCATGACCAATTAAAGTTTACTTCCTGATTGTCGGGTGGGTCGATCGAGGTGAAATTGGACTGGTTCTCCCAGTGTGTCAGCCCGGCTTAAGTTTAACAGGTTCTTCTACTTCCCCTCAGGAAAATTCTGCGGATTTGTTCTTGGAGCATGCAGGAGCTGACTGTTTTCTTTCTTTTGCATATAACTCATCACACAAACTGGTCAATTGTTTTTGACGGTAGACTCTGGACTCCAGTTTGATTTTCACAGTTCTGTCATTTACTTTTTATTTCATTGAGTTTCCTCTTCTAGACTTTTTAGTCAAACTTTTTCTGGCGTTCTTTTTTTTTTTTTTTTTTTTTAACGGATTGAATCCTACAGATTTTCGACGAGTCTAAGAAATGACCATCCAATGAGCTTGACGTGTTGAGGTTGTACGCTTGTCCGCAAACACTTTATCGAAAGAGGCAGGTCTGTTGGTATTTTTCCGAAATTGGGTTTTATCGTTTTTTGGGAGCGATGTTCAGAATGGGCTCTTTAGAAAAACGAAAAGTCGGATATATTATGATATTATGGCATCATCGTGGCCGCCGCTGCCGCCGCGGTTCCTTCGCCTGAACGCATTAACCCAAATACTACTGCATTGGATCGTTTTCAATTTGTACTAACATAGACCTTAGTGCGAGGAAGAACAGGATTGATTTGGGGAACGGTCTGTTTTACATTTCCAACACTAGGGGGCGCTTAATCTCAAAAAGTTAGGCTATAATTCCTCACCTCTATCCAAATTTGCAATTTTATTACAATAAATTCAGCATATTTAAGATTCGGAACAAGTCAGTCCGATTTACTGAATTTAATGCCGGAGGGCAACAAAAAAAGGCAACATGGTGATGGCGTTCTGAGAAATAGAAAGAACAGGGAATAACTGGGGCGATCTGAAACCCGGCGTCACGACTCCTCTGACACGATACATGCAACACCGCATACGTAAGATGGGTCAGCGCCCTGAAACTGGACCAGGACCTGGACACGGCAGCATAAGGCGTAAGCCTCTTAGACTTATTCCCGTGCACAAGTCGAGAAACTGAGGGATATAGGCTCGATTTCACAGAAAGGCTAATAACATATACAATAAATAGACCTAATTAGGATTCCTTAATGGACCCTTTGTGCGTAGATTATTTTGTTACATATACTGTTAATTATTTGTAGATGCAGGTTTTAGAACAAGAGCATTAAAAAGAAAACGGGAATTATTACATAAAAACGTAAATCCTTTGGAGTGTGAAGGTTCCTCCTCGCTAGCTGGGTTTACATGGACACTTTTCTCCTTTCAGAATAAAAATCATTCTGGAGGAATATTCCTGTTTGAATGAGGAATGATCTAATCGGAAATGGTGTTTACCTGCACCGACGAATCGATCGGAAGAGCAGCTGTGTGAGGGGCGGAGAAGCGACCAATTGAGTTTTTGGGAAGATGGCCTTCTATCATGTGATCATAGCAGATTTGTCCTTTCTTCTTCTGATGAAGAATCGCTTGATAATAACTCATGATTACTTCTGTACTGGGAGGGAGGGGAGAAGCCTTGTCGGTACCAGTGAGTGCTTTTAATCTGACTAACGTTAACATCATTACAACGTTAGCAAACATCTCGGACTTGTTTGTAGAGTTCATGATTTCTTACTTTCCCACTTTATTATTTTCAGAATTCTCTGCCCGGCGCCGCTCCCCAGGGATTATTCCAAAACGGCGTTTAACTTCAGGCGTTGCATTTCCGAACGTTTTTTTCCCCGAAAGGACTCACACCGCCCGCCTACAAAATGAATGAAATCTCTTTCGGAAAAGGAGCGTTCACGTGCCGCATTTCCTCTCTGATCCGGATCTTATTTCCGGAATCCGGCCGTCCATGAAAAACCCTCCTTCTGTTCCGCAGTAACGATGAAGAGCTGAAACCCCTCGGCTCGCCAAAGACATGTTCACACTTTTCCTCCCACATTAGGAGCCGTGGGTTCTGGGTGCTGGGGTCATCAGGGACAGGAGGGGCATAGACGTCCAGTGTTGGACGCCCCTCGGTGCAGTAATGCTGGACTCATCCGCACATTTCAAGCCGGGGAGAAAAAATGTACAGTACGGGAAAAGTAGACGGCGGAGCTGATTATGTGCTGGCTGGCAACTCCTGCTGCAGCTGCAACACATGAGAAGAGGTGGCTGTGCTGGACTTCCAACTGGACAGAGTGTTGATTCTTGTTCAGGATGTGGCTGTTATTAGCATAATTACCAGAATTTGCAGAATTGAATATATATATTTGTGGTACAGAATGTGAGGATGTAAATACTTTTACTGGAACTGTAGGTCAACGTGGATTGGAAATGACATTTTTGGTAAACAGACACTGTACACTGTATATTTGGTTTGGTACTCTTGTCAAACAACGCACTGCCTATAGATTTCTTCTCTTTCAATAAATACCACTTAACCCCCCCTCCCATGCATTTTTCTTTAGAAACTTATATGATCTCCCCCAGTGTGTTTCTGGAGGAAGGGGTTGAGGTCGCCTCGGCAAAGAAAGTGAAAAAGCTTTCAAAAGCATTTCTCTTGGCCCAATCGCCCCCGAACAAAGCCTGCTGTCAACTGGTCAAGGTTTCACTTCCTAATTACCTTCTCCTGGGGCACAATGGCCAGGCCGTTGCCTAACCCAGGCCACACTAGACCCCTAGCATTCTTTCCCAGACAAACGGCCCCTCCGCTGTGGACCCACAGTCTCTAAGGAAGTGCGAGACACATGGTTAAATACGGCCGACTCGTTGTACATCACCTCTGAGAGGTTTGTTTACTCGGAGAAGTCTACAATACTAGCAAAACATTGAGAATGAATGGCTCCGCTGTGGGGCTGTTGATCGCTGGCTTTTACCGTTTTTTTCTTCTTTCTTTCTTTTTTTTTTTAACAAAAAAGCACTTTGTCTTTCGACAGTAAATCTCACTCCAATATGATTATTTTTTCATAATTCTTCTAAGTAAACCGGATTTGCATTAGATCGCATTCTTGGTGCCGTTTTCAAGCTCTTTTCCAGCGCTAAGCCCCCTTCCTTGATTCATGCACGACAAGACTTTTTAAGGCCGTCTTAACCTAGGTTAGAGGTTGTCAGAAGTTCACGCCGACTCCCACTCAAGTCAGCGGAGCTCTCTCTTTCGCCGTCCCTCCTTCCTACGGCGACACCGTAAACCCAAAAGAGAGGAGCCAGACACAATAGAAACAGAAAGAAGAGTGGCTCGAAATGGAGCTCAGACTCAGACCGGTTCCTCATTGAGTGGGGTGCTGAGTGATTTTCATTGATGCTCCTCTGCCACCCAGGTCACTCCTAAGAACACCCAGACAGGAATTCCACCGAGGCTTATCTCACCAGATCATCGGCCGCTACCACCACAGAGATGGAGGAAGAGCGGAGGGGGTCTGGACTAAGGGGAAGGGTCAAAAGGGTAAGAGAGGGGTCTCCTCTGCCGGCAGGATTAGGGGTTAAAGGAAACCTGTTGTCGGGGTAAGCAGTTCAGGGGTGTTTACCAACAATCGCTCGGGGAGATGGCCGTCAGCGGAGCGTACGTGGAAAAACCTCCGCCCAGAGGAAGCTCCGGGGTCGGGACGCGTCGCCGAGGAGCGACGGGTTGCCCGAGAGATAGCGGATTAGAAACCCAGATTATCAGGCCAACCTCTGGGCTCCTTCCCACTCAGAGGCCCGTCATGCCGGAGAGGTTAGAGAAGTGCAGTGGGGGTAGGAACTGCGTGAGCTAATGCTTCATTAGGTCTTTACAACTATAAGCCAATGTTTTTCCAGTTGAGGAGCCACTTAATGCTAAGATCCACTAAGTCCTTCATGACTTCAGGAGCACTTGCTGTACTTCAGTCATGGGGTTTAAAATAATTGCAGTCGTGACGACGTAAGGAACTAATAAAAGCTGGAAAAACTCAAACAGGACGTGGAACTTGGATAAACAAAAGTGTGAATTTATATTCAAGCCGATGTTTCTGCTCTTTACGACTTCCAGCTCTCTGCCCAATGAAGATTCAGCCGTACTTTCTTGTTGTTTTTCGTGACAGCATTAGCTTTCACCTGCAGTCACGCTCTTGTTCATCCAACAAATATAAATCAACAATCATTTCGCTGGTTGCTGGTTTCCTGTCAGCACGTCAACTATTTTAAAAAAAAGTCGAGGATATGATGGAAACGTCGTAAATGCTGCGTCTGCCACCGATGGGGTACCACAATAACTCAAAAACTATTTTATGGACCTTTTTTTTTTCTTTACATAACATAGACCTTAGCGTGAGGAAGAACTGGATTGATTTAGATATTTGCATATTTCACTCACTAGGAGGAGCTTTTTAACGAGAAACAGTTTTTATTTACACATTTAGTCCAAAGTTGGTGCATATGAATCGACTCAAGAAGATATATCTATTATTTCACTCTAATAATTCATACTTTACTCACTAGGGGGAGCTTCTTGTTGAAAACACAGTTTCTGTGTTTTACTATGTTGTATGTAACTGTATTTATCTTCATTATTGAGTCACTATGGGATGTTATCTCAGAGCATATTCCTGATTTACCATAAGTCGAGTAAAAAGTCATCTCTGACTTATTTAATTCAAACTAAACTTAAAGTATTTTTGGCTTTAGCAAACGATAAGCAATGAATGCAGTCAGCCTTTTTTTCTTTTTACTCTTATTTCACTCATTTCACACCAGATTTGTCTCATTAGCATCAACAAACACAGTTTTTCATGAAGCGTCTGGAACAGCCGGTGAGTTTGACGTTTTCACCTATCATAAAGTTTTGTGGAATAATCATTCCACAAAAAGTCATTGTCACTACTGGATAAAACTGAGAGACCCTGAATGCCAGCGGTCCTGGGGGGAAACGACAGAAGCAACCAGGTACTAAATACCTCCATTAGTCCTTTTCCTTCTATGCCCAGGCCTCCGTTAGTTTCCTCCGGCTTCTCCGTGCCAAAGCAAAGTTCCGTCTCACTGATGGATTCAGGGAGACAGGCAGTCGGTGTCTGGATGGATCCCACCTCAGACGGTGCGACGCATCCCTGCACACGCCATCCAATGAACGGATCATAACTGGACTTTTTTTATTTTGTGTTGAAGTTGATGTCGTCTCATCATCACTTCTATTATGGAAATATTCCAAAATCCAAAGAACCCTATTCCCAGTAAATCTGAGAGAAATATCAACCTCCTGCTGGGAATGTTGTCGGTCCGGTAATAAGAAGCTCATCAGAACCAGGTTGATGGTTCTATACCGGAAAAAGTGAGAGCGGCTTTGATCTTCAGCGAAATAATATGCATTTAAAGGTCAGAATGAATTATTTTCCTCATTTATCAATACCGATGTCTTAGGTAACACACGTGAATCTGACACCATGGGGTTTGGACCCGTTTGACTACCAAATTCTTCAAAGTTCTTCCCTCTCCAGATGAACATCTTCACATCATTTTCCTATTCTAGAACAAATTCACAGAATGTAACTTTTTCCTGGAGCGAGCCCTAAAATAAATAAAGTATTTAAAATCCACCTACAGCAAAGAAAAGAAACCGTAAGAATCCCTAGAACTAATACGCGACTTTAAAACAACACCAGTGTCTGTGTCTCGTCAGGAAAACCGGGAAAACTTGAAAGAACTTTTTTTTGGTGAAGTTTTTCCAAATGCTTTCGCACACAATTTTAAAAAAATGAAGAGCGAAAAAGGGAAAAGCTATCGATCATTTCAACGGCGGTGAGAACGAGCAGAAGACTGTGAGCGGGCCGAATGACGTTTCTGATTTTGTGCTTTTCGATGACAGAAGAAAAGCCTCTAAGAAACATCAGCAGATGTCGGGGGGCTTTTATTGTGCGAAAAGTGTAAAAAACAACCTTTTAAACCCGAAAACCGACCGTTGGGATCAGCTTGTATAATAATAGCAGCGCCACAAACTTTATTTTCTTTATTCCTCTCTCCGACCGAGTCCAACTGGTTCTTACTGTCACTCGTCAGCCCCCCATTACGAAGCGGCCTCCAGTTTCAGTGGGCCTCATTTCTCCTGCTTTCCTACTGTTGAAAGACTTTTCTTTTTTTTCTTTTTTTTTTTACCCCAAACTCAACCGACCCAAAACATTCAAAACACAAAGTGGCTATTGAAAAATACAGCTCCTTGATTTTACTTTCACATATTTCCATCTCGGGCTATAAAATAATTAAACACCCTTCATGTACGGCGAATGTGAAGCCAGTGGCCGGTTGGCGCTGACAGGTTAGCGTAGCATAAAAGAGTGGAGACAGGTGGAAACAGCTAGAGCGGTTCTGTCCAAACAAAACCCAACGAGTGAAGGTAGTGGCATGAGCCTGTGTGGCACCTGGAGACTTGTCGTCACCTGGCAACCGATGGTAACCTTTCACAGTCGCCGCCATCGGCCAAAGAATACCGACACACATAACCACCCTTGAAATGACAACATTTTTGCGCAGATTAATTATATTTGGAGACATTAAGCTGAAAAGAAAACATCTACAGCACCAGTCAACAGTTTGGACCCACCTTCTCAGTCACTTGAATGGGAGACTGTCTACAAAGCTTTGACTGGTGCTGCCCGGATGACAGAATGTTTATTGGGGCATATTTAAAATTCAATGTTGACGTCATATTTTTGCACAAGTTAATTTGTGTTATTTACTTTTTTCAGCTTGAAACCAAAAAAAAGAAGAAGTTGAAAATGAGGGAAATTCCCTGAGGGCATTTGTGAGTGACAGAGTTCTGATTGGGATTTAGACGAGCCATTGAGGGGTTTTGGGTTAAATCCTGCGGTACCACCCTGTGACCCTTCCTCAAACTAGGTCCATCAAAGATTAAAGGTGAACGCGGGGGCAAACAGGTTATCGAGTCAGAAACATTCACCGTCAACTTCTCACTGTGCCTTTACTGCACCGCACACACACACACACACACACACACACACACACACACGCATACACACACACACACACGCATACACACACACACATAAACACACACACACACACACACACACACAAGTACACACACATACACATACACACACCCATACACATATACACTCACACACACACACACACAAACACACGCACACACACACACACACACATACACACACACACACAAGTACAGACACACACACACACAAGTACACGCACACACACACACACTAAAACACGCACACACAAGTACACACACACAGACTCTCACACACACACAAGTACTCACACAGAGAAACACACACGCAAGCACACAAACACACACACAAGTACACGCACACACACACACGTACACACACACACAGGTACACACACACAGATACACACTCACAGACACACACAAGTACACACACACACACATATAGACTCACACACACTCCCACACACGTACACACACACACACACAAGTACAGGCACACGCACACACACACTCATGCACACACATACATACTTAGACACAAACACACACACACGGTTAACCCTCATCCTTCCAGCACCGGAGGTCATGACCCCAAGCACCAGGAAAGGAATGAGGGTGAGGAGGATGAGGATGCCATAAGTACAAATACACACACAGTTTTCTGTCCAACGTCATTCTCGTCAACTGAATGTCCAATCCCTTAACCGGTACCGAATCAGAACCAGAAACTGTTTATTGCCAAACTAAGTCCCACTTACGAAGAATTTAAACAAACATTAATCCAATAATGTATTTGGTTCTTCAGAGAATCATTGGGTGAATGCAGGTAACCGTTCTGTGATGTCACTGTGTGTTCTGACACCTCTCCGTCGGAACCAGAATCAACCTTTTCAGCAGTTTGACTCCAGTAGCTCTTCCGTGGGTTGGACAACACGAGCTGGCCTTTGTTTCCGATGAGTTCCCTGACGGAACCACGGACACCTATGACCATGTTGTCCGACCACATTAGTAACTAACCACCACGGAGCAGGAAAACCCAAAGAGTTCTGGAGATGATCCGACTCACTCACCTAGCTTTTAAAATGTAGCCTTTGTCAAAGTTGCTCGGATCCTTTAATTTGCCATTTTTACGGGAAAGTTTTGATCTTTCTAGTTTAGAAGAAAAAATAAAAACTAAGATTTTGAAATGCAAAACGGGTCGGCAGAATTCTAGAGCGTTCGACTTTTTCAGTCACTCAAGAAAGAGGGAGAGAAAAAAGTAACAGATGGATTCTTACGTTGCCTCATGAGTATTTGAACCTTTGTTGTTTCTACATATGTAAATATACATGTGTGTGAATGAAGGGGAGGCAGGAGGAGGTGAGGATGAGGAGTAGAGGTGGAGAAGGTGCAGGAGTTTAAGGACTTTGGCTCATCTGTTCAAATCGACGGGGAGTGTGGGAAAAAAAGGTGAAGAAGCGAGTGCAGGGAGGGTGGAGTGGGTGGAGAAGAGTGTGAGGAGTTATCTGTGACAGAAGAGCAGCAGCAGGAGTGAAAGGAAAGGTTTCCAAGATGGAGGTGAGATCAGTTCTGCTGGATGGTTTAGAGACGTTGGTTCTGACCAGAAGACAGGAGGCAGAGATGAAGATGTTCAGATGTTCTCTGGGAGTGAGGAGGAAGGACAGGATTAGAAAGGAGACATCAGAGGGACAGTCCAGGTTAGACGTCCTGGAGATAAAGTCAGAGAGGACAGATTGAGATGGTTCTGACCCGTGAAGAGGAGGGACAGTGGATCTACTGGTAGAAGGACGCTGGAGATGGTGCTACCGGGAAGTTTCTGGATATGGTGAGAGAGGACATGCAGTTGGTTGCTGTGACAGAGGAAGATGCAGAAGACAGTCTGTCAACTGAGAATCATCCTCCTGTAAGTTTGTGTTGGACTAAAACGTTTCAAACAAAGACGCTGCAGCTGCAAATAAAAGCTATAAATCATAAAACCTGGATTCTTCAAACGGATCTTCAGTCTCGCAGCAGAAGAGGAAGATCTTTACAATCAGCTTAAAGTTTCAAGGAAGGCACCAAAGATTAATTTCCACCAATTCAGGGACTGACCAAATGTGAAATCAGATCATCTGTTTCTGAGTCGGAGCGCTGAATAAAGTCCAGAGAGAAAAGGGGGAAAAAAATGCTTTTATGTGAAAATGATGTTTGGATGACATCATCATCATCATTTTATCTTACTAGACGTTTGTATCGGATCTGAGAAAAGTTTCCTTCATGAGGTCACGGTCTGATTACCCGAAAAAGTGGTAAGTTCATCCATCCAAAGTGAAGAGCCGTGCCAGAAGGAGAGAAACGCCGGGACGGACCTCCCGAGAACATCAAACCTCCCGCCGCCGCTGTCGATGGTGTGGAAACAAAAATTCTTCACCGAATAAAAAATGATAATAATTACGATTCTGCGAAACACCTGACTCCCGATCAGTCAGAGCTGGAGGTCAAGGTGTTAACAAGATGGATGTGGAGCGGAGAAGCCAGGAGCAGTCGAGCAAACAACACGCTTGGCCGTCCCGCCTCCCCCTGATAAAAACCAGCCCGCTTTAACGCGAGATGGCTCCGCGTGGCGAGGAGCGTCCAATTCTAATTAATCTTCATGACTGCGGATTTTCCCCCCCAAAAAAAGGTTTTCATTTATTGAATTTCCTCATTGAGCCGACCGTAGCAACCGCCGCCAGGAGAGAAATGTGTTATTCATCCCCGACGCCTCCCGTTCCTGTACGTTCCTCCCCGCTTCTTCCGACTGGACCTTCCTCAAAGATCACAAGGATGTTTTGCTCTGCGTCGTGTTCCAATCAGCTGCCGGTGGGATCGCCATGTTGTGCTGCCGGCGCCGGCGCCTTCTTCGCCGCTGCTGCTGCTGCTGCTGCTGCTGCTGCTGCTGCTGAGATCTGTCATGGCTGCCGCGTCCGCCGCACAAGACGTTTCACTCTCACGGTTCTTCCCGGTCAGATGGCGGGCCGAAGTTTCTTTCAGATTAATAAAGGAACTTTATTCTCCGGGCGGTTTTAAGTTACAGGCCTCCGACTGAGATAAAAAATAAGGAAAAAAAAGTCCAATTGTGGGTTTTTAACCACAGAACGTATTTGAACAGCTGCTGCTTCTCGGCAGATTATTGATCTTTTTCTCTTTTGGCGGCAGCAGATGACCTTCCTCCTCCGACGAAGAAGGTTTGGATGAAAAACACCGTCTTCTTCTTCTTCTTCTTCTTCTTCTTCTTCTTCTTCTTCTTCTTCTTCTGTGTTTATGCAAAAATTAAGAGTGACAAATCGTTTTCCCGAGCTGATCGTTTCTCGCGCGTACACAGATCGGCGTGTTTAAAAAACGAGAAGCGCCCATTAGGGGGCCGACTGAGAACCGCCACCTCTCCGAAAAAAAAGCTCCTAATGGCCGCTGCCCGGGCTTTCATGTGAATGATGCTGTTTATATTAGGCCTCAGCTCCTACATTAGTGTCGTTCAAACGTCCGCACCCTCGCAGGCATTTGGCATTTCAAAAAAAAAAGAATACTTCACAGGCTTCCTATGCGGAGTCTATTATCGGGGGCCGTGCGGCGGTGGGAGGCGTCCGTGTGTGCGAGCGTGTTTGAAGCGCAGGAGTCATTGAAGGGCTTCATTAAAGAATGGAAAGTATGCAGCCATCTCTGCAGGCTGACCGCATGCTGCAGCTCTCACCTGCACCATATATGCCCAGTCGCAGCCCCAGTCAGACCCTGTTGAGTAAAACAAACACTGCCCCCTACAGGTCAGAGGGCGTCACTGCAGCACAGAGCTGAATAATTGAGGAGGTGGGGAAAAAAAGATGTTTTTTTTTTCTTTTCTGGAATGACACAATGTGAGGCAAAAATAAAAATAGATATTTCCCAATAAGACAACTTATCTAATAATTTGACTCACACTCCAGTAAACCTGAGGTATTTCAGTCTTTCACAAAACCAGATCCCAGAGCCCAGCTCTGCTCCATCCCTCCCACAAATCTTTTTTTCCGATTCACTTTGTGTTCCCAGTTTGCTCTAACTGTTTTTCAGACAGAACAATCAATCTTGCGTGAAGTGAACACACAGGAGTCAGGCAGCCCTCCATCATGGCTGCCTTCCCGGAGTTTCTGATCACCAGAGCGTGCGTGTCATCATCGGGCCTCTGCGAATATTTCACACGCAATCCGAGGTGGAAGGCGCTCAGCGACGCTGACAGATGGACACACGTCGACGTATTCAGACAACAAACGCGGGCCGTGTTCCGATTATTCCGGCCCCGTGTTGGTTTTTTTTCTTCCCATAATCTACGGCGGTGGGAGGAAGAGTTATTTCAGAACAAAGCAGGAAGTACACGAGGTCAGGCTTTAGTTTGACAAACTGACATCAGAGGTAGCGGCAGCGGCGGACCCTGAGAGACGGCATACTGCGAGGACTGACGGTGAACTGAGGGGCCGAGCAGCGGAACAACACGTGCAGGGCGTAAAAAAGCCCATCACAGTCAATCAGACGTCAGCTGCTAGTCAGGGAGGAAAAAAGAGGGGAAACTTTACCCCGGCTCTGGCCCTCCTGAGTTGGCCTGCCGTGAGCGGCGAGGGGGGAAATCCAGTGGATGTCACATACATCTTGAGTTTTATGAATGCTTTGATAGCTCCCCTAAAGACACTCCCATGACCAGGTGGAGGGTATTTATACAAGCATGTCAAGACAAGCAAAAAAATGAGGGGGGAAGGATTTTTCTTTTTGCTGATCCCCTTTGCTCACAGAGAGAGAAAGAGAGAAAGAGAGAGAGAGAGAAAAAATCTTGTGGTTATTCTAATTACAACTGGAAATAATTATCTGGCTGTGGACTCTGGGAAGCGGGTCACTTGAACGCACCCTGCCCCGATCGCCAGGTGTGAAAGGCACATGTTGGTGAACGAAGCACAGCTGTCCGGCTGCAGAGCGCTGAAATATGTGCGTTTCTGGAGGGCGCGGGAGTGTTAACGCATGTTTGCGTTATGAGTTTGTGCGATCTCAAATCAAGCCGTTGGAACACTGGAGGTGAATTGGACGAACATCAAAAGTGAAGACGTAATTTAATTAACTTGAAAATGCAACATTTAGCTAAAGCGGTGTAGAATTGAGGGACTTTAAATTCTTAGTAGTGGATTTTTATATATATATATATATATATATATATATATATATATTTTTTTTTTTTTTTAAAGTATTGTGAATTTTATTTCAATTTTATTCTATTGCACTGCTTATTATTACGACCAGGTATAAGAACAAAGTTTCCCTGTACAGGAAAATTGTTCTGTTTCCACTCTGAATGTCATGCAGCAATAAACACAGTAAATCTAAATACAAGAAAAATATATTTTATAATATATTTTATATTAGTATATACATTTTTTATATACATATGTGTGTATAGACATATACATATATATATATATATATATATATATAAGTATTTCGACTTTATCCTCAACATTTCGGCTTTTTTCACGACATTTTTACTTTATTCTAACTTTTTTGACTTATTTCTCGGTTTACGACTTTATTCTTAACATTTCGACTTTATTCTCAAAATTTTGACTTTATTCTCGACATTTTGGATTTTGTCACCACATATTTAATTTATTCTAACTTTTTCGATTTATTTCTCGGTTTCCGACTTTATTCTCGACATTTCGGCTTTTGTCACAACATTTCTAATTTATTCTAGATATTTTGACTTTATTCTCAACAATTCGACTTTATTCACGACTTTTCGCCTTTTTTTAATCAACATTTTGTCTTCATTTCCGATATTTTGATTTATTCTCGACATTTGGAGTTTTTTCTCGACATTTCGTCGCTATTCTCGACAGTTCAACATTATTCTTGACTTTTCGACTTTATTTGCGACATTTTGACTTTTTTCTCAAACTCAAATATGAGAAAATAAATCGCCTTCCTCTCATTTTAATTCTTACTCCTCAGTAGTTTATGCGTTAAAAATAGCTTCTTTTTCCGATAACACGATAACGCGATTGGCTGAAAGAGTCACATGACGATGCCTCCGGACGTCACAAAGACTTCTGTCTTATTGATTTGACAAAAAAACCCAAAACATCTTCATCAACAAACTTAGAATTTTATGAGACCTAGACGTACTTTATTGATCTGGAATTGGGAAATTCACTTTCAAAAAGTTTAAAAAAGACATTAAAACTTGTGCCAAAATCAATATGCGGAACACAAAACCGATTCCAAACCGGATCGGTCGGGCCTCAGGTTAAGGAATACCGTCACCGGTACTGTTTGGCAGCAGGGTACCGGCCTATGAAGAGGAAACTTCGCCGATGTGCCGCCATTTATGAATCAGGCCGATGCTGAAATGTTGATTCATGCCTTCATATCGAGCCGACGGCATCAGCCTAAGGCACCAACGAAAACAAAAGGAAGGGTCCGGAATCATCCAGAACTCTCCTCTCTATAGTAAGAAACATAAAATCACAACTTTTTTTTTTCATTTAAACTGTAAAAATGGTTACTGTTAAAAAAAACCTGTCAGATATTAACAGTAAAAGACGGTAGATTTTAATATTGATATAATAATTTATTATCATGAATGAAAAAACTGTAAATAACTTTCTCTTATTTGCTGAGAATATGTGGAAAACACAGAATTTTACTGCAAAAGTACAAACTTTAACATTAAAGGAACATAAACATGAGGTCACTTTAAATCGTTACCGTTAAAGTATTATTCCGTATAAATAACCGATTTGGCTGATATTAAAATGGAAATAACCGACTTTGAAATAATGTTGATTTCTAGGTGAAAAGTCTGAAATTAATATAATTTAATCGTATGTATCAATAAAAAGGTTTCCATCATGTCTGTTTTTATGTTTATGTCTTGTTTGAAAGGTGCCATATAAATACAATTATTATGAATGTATTATGGTTTGGATTTTCATGGCAGGTAATGAGATCCAGAGGATTGTCATTTTTTCATGAACCCCTCTATGGCGACGTCGTGACCCGTTAGGCCACGCCCATCAGATGCAGGTCACCTTGTCGCCATAGCAAGTTATCGGAGGTGTGCACAGGTGGATTGCGTTCACACCGCAGCATCAGAGAACCAAAGTTGGCAAGTTTGAACAAACTCTAAAACTGCAATTATGTGAAAGAGGAGAAGGAAATGTCGGTATTACAAGTTCAAACTGAACCCGACGGCAGAACCAGCGACTGTTGAGTAGCTGAGTGAAAAAATGAAGGTCAACATGCGATGAACATATAATAATGATGATGAAGGATTTACAACGTTTTCCATCATTTTTCAAAACACAAGAGACGGCTGTCGAAGAAAACAGGAAGCGAGTTTAATTCAATCTGATTATCCCTTAAAGAAAGACTGTTTTTCAGGTATAGCCTTGTTTTAATTGATATGTTTGTCCATAATTGTACCTTATTTATCTTCATTTAAATGTATGTCTATATATATATATAAATGTAAACATAAACAGGTTTATTTGTCTTTATCGTTCTATGGTTACTTCACAAACGTTGGCAGTAACGCCCAAATTTCCCCGTGGGGATTAATAAAGTTCTTTTTATTCTCTTCTATTTGGTAATTTGGTAATTCACTTGACATGACGTTTGACCTATGACCTATGACCTATTATCAATTTCTCTCTACCTGAGTTTTTCCTAAGCCACCACAGGAACCTGCGAACGAGCCTCGTTCTGGTGAGGTTCCATCCAGTTCACCCACTGAAATCAACTCAGCGGGTCACGGACTGCTGCTGGTTCTGGAGCGATCGCTCGCCGGGAGGAAAGATGGTGCGCTCTCAGTCCACGGTTTCAGGAAGCGGTGTGCTCCGGACGGGGATGGGCCGGTCTGAAGCTCGGCTGCTGGGAAGGAGGCTGGTGGCGCTGAGCCGAGTTGAATCCTCTGGGCTGCAGGACCCCTCCATTTAGATTCAAATTTTTAACGAGTCTTCATGTTTTAACGCTTTGTAGCTTTTTCTTGTTCTAAATAATAAGTATGATTACAGTATCGGCGTCTTAACTTCTCTTCCTGAGAAATGGATCAGAACACTGCAGCTGATTCAGAACCCTGCTGCTAGAGTCCTCACTAAGAACCAGAAAGTGGATCATATTTAATATGTTAAAAATATCCTACTTATCAAAAAGGAGCCGATCAGTAGTCGTGGTAACCGGTGGTGTCCCCCAGGGCTCCGTCCTCGGCCCCTTACTCGTTAGCTTATAAATGCTGCCACCTGGTCCAATTATAAACAGGATCAGTCACATTTTTCTAGTGACTCAAAATGAAATCGACCAAACAGTTGAGCGGGAAGTTAAACGGTAAAAACAAACTTGTGACTTTCGCAGCCACCGTGGGAACGAAAGCTAATACACTGCAAAAACTTCAACCCTTACCAAGAATATTTGTCTAATTTCTAGTCATAATATCTTATTACACTTGATTAAGATACAATCACTGAACAAGGAACATTTCACTGAAATAAGGGGACGAGTTTTTAGACAATTGAACATCTTGTTCAGTCAAAGAATCTTGAAAATATCTTAAGCTTAAATTTAGCATTTCCAGCTAACGTAAAGAGGAAATTTCCTCTTAAAATTCATAGATACGACTCTGTAATCTCATTTCAAAGTCTTAATGGTCTTTAATCTAGAACTTTGTCACTACTAGATAGATAGAAACTTTATAAATAAATATCTACACCTCGTATTCATTATTTTCTTGCTTATTTTTAAAGGGGAATTTTTTCCAGTGTAGCACCACGAATTTTCCACACTTTTATTCACTACTCAAAATAATTCAGGGAACATCGTAAATACATGGCATGTGAATTTATGGCATATACAACGCTCAAAGAAAAAAAATCCGCACAGTTACCCCTGTAGGGTAATGTATCGAATGCTACATTAGCTACATGCTAAAGTCCATGAAAAAGTCTTTTTGTCACGTCGTTTCTTATTCACACTGTAAAATATGTGTGTTGCTGGAGGTTTTCGATTGCATGCAGGTACACATGTGTTTTAGAGAACGAGTGGAGCGATAGAGAGAGAGAGAGAGAGAGTGTGTGCGTGGGGATACAAGAAACAGCTGCCAGTCCAGGTTTACATGGGAAATTTTCAAATACGCCACGGATCAAATCAAAAAGGCGCCCAGCACCGCCAGCCACTTCCCATTAGAGCCTTTATTGCTTACAACCGTGCAAACGAATTCCACGCATCGTAGCAGTCGGTGATAATTAGGATCCGTCGAAGCCTCTCAGCTCTTACATATTCGGAATCGCTGCACAATAAATGCCTTCAGCTCGCCGCCACCGGAAGACGGAAGGTGGAGGAAGTCATAATCTGGGCTCGGCGATCTGAAACACGGCAGATCCATAATTCATCGAAATTAACATCAGCGCCGAGATGATGGGAGTAAGATGGAAGAGCTCCGAGCGTCGATCGTGCGCGAGGAGGGGAGCACGTGTTCCACGACGGTTATTAATGCCTAAAAGATGGAGTATGGACAGCTTGAAGCGTTATCTGAGAGGCGGAGGCCGAATGGCGGTGAAAAAGACCTCATGAACTCTGAACCTTCTTCTCTCTTCGTCTGCCGTGAACCAAAAACGGGCCCGGCTGCTCCGGTGTGGTTTTTTGGAAGAGCTCATAGGAGAATCCCTTTTAAATCTCAGCTGCAGGATGCAGAACGGGAACCTCGTACGATTGGGTGTTTTTTGTTCTCCTTTTCCGTTTGCATGTTTGGATCGTGACGACGCTCATCCACGGCGTCGCTGCAGCGTTCTCTGTACTCCCTGCTTTTGTAACATGGTAATCGTGCGGAGCGAGTACCAATGTGCCAGCTCTCCGCTTAATGAATCCCACCTGTAACACATTTGCACATTCATTCCTCTCCAAGGAGAAATCCTGTTGCCAAAGCAAAGCTTGAGGCGAGTGGAAGTTTGAGTTACGGATCTTAATAGTGTACCCGAGGTGGTTGCCGATTTTTATGGAACCATTTAGAACCTGTTGCTTCTTCTGAGAGCAGATGCGTGAATTATGCATATTTGTGCATGTTTGTTTGCGGTGCATTATGTTTGCGTTCAATCTTGCCCTCTGCAATCAGGCGAGGTGAAAGAGGGGGAGGGGCCTGTGGAATGTCAGAACAAGTTGCCTCGGTCATGAAAGAACCTCTGGCACGCGAAAGGGATTTCACAAACCCGACATCCAATGATTAATTATTTAGGAATGGTTCCACCGCCAAGAGTTGTGGAGCGGTAGATAACAGACGTCTGTTAGAGGGAAGCTTAAATGGTCTATTAGACGTCAGTCGGATTATTGGACGTACAGTCTGAGAGATCGGGGGGAGGTCTCCAGACATCTGTGGGGGGTTTGGAGGAGATCCGCCGGTACTTTGCATCAAAAGTATCCGGTTGAGTCGGTTCGACCATCGGGTTCGGATCTCGCTGGAGGGACTGCCAGTCATCTGGTTTGGGATGTCCTCGGGATCTCCAGCGATTAGTTGGAGGTCGCTCCCGGGCAGAGGAACATCCCGAGTAGCCGGACTTGCTCCGGGACCTGATCTCTGATGAACCGTAACATTAGAACCATTTACGGAATGATTTCAGAATAACCTTGACTTGGTGCCGGTCAGTGGGTGGGAAATGAATTTTGTACTCAAGTCTGATGTGCTGGAAGCAGAAAAAATTGGCAAGCATAAGAATTTGAGCAATTTATGGTGCGGGGTCCCTGTAGTGACGGTCCCAAGCCCGGATACATGGGGAGGGTTCTGTTAGGAGAGCATCCGGCGTAAAACCTGTGCCATCTAATGAGACGGAATACAGAACTGATTTCCAAACCGGATAGGTTGGGGCCCAGTTTAATAAATACCATCACAGGTCCAGTTGGCCAGCAGGGGACCGGCCTATGGATGGAAACAGGGGATCCAATGTGGCGACCCATAAGAGAGAAGCCGGAGAAGAAGAAGAAGAAGAAGAAGAAGAGGGGCTGAAATGTGACAGCTAGTTGACGGAGTGAGAGTATCTCCAGAACTGTTTGGATCTTCCAGGTCTGTGGTGGTTAGTACCTATCAAATAGGTCTAAGGAAAACCTGTGAATCCGGGACAGGATGAAGGTTCCTGATGTGTTTGGGAGCAAAGACCTGCTGTCGCTCAAATCGATAAAAAGAACTAGGCCTGCGCTGTCATCCCAGACAGCAAGGGTAAAACCCTGAAAAGCCCCACAATCCCCTGCGTTGTACCAGCAACCCCCCTGATTGATCTTCGCAAATTAAAGTTATGTCCCCCTAGTGAGTGAAATATGAACTATTGGAGTAAATGTGATATATATATATAGTCACCAATTTGGACTTTGGCAATAAAGCGCCCCCTAGTGTCTGAAATATACAACCAAGCTTTGCCAAAATCAGTCAAACATGAATCTAGAGATTTATATAGATATAGATCTATAGTCTATAGATCTGCTGACTTCACAGAAATAGTCAGGATGAGTCACTATGGGCTGTTGGAGATTATTAATGAGTCACAATTAATCTGAGGAGTTCAATCAGGGGGGTTGCTGGCACAACGCAAGGGATTAGGGGCTTTTCGGTGAGTCACCCCTGCAGTCGATGGCGACAGCGTACGATTAGTTTGTGCGAAAAAAAACGGTCCATTAACCCAAAGCGTTTTATTTTGACACTGATTCTGACATTTGTGTTTTCGGTCTATCACTATAAGGCAGTTAGAGGCAAAAAGTTATATATGATTAAATACTACAAAGAATTTTTATTTTCCATGAAATTAAAGTTGCCCAAAAAATATAACTCAAACTTAAAAAATAAAAAGTTTGGCTTCATAAAAAAATGTCAGGAAAACGCAGATTATTGCGCCTCTAGATGTTTGCCAGATAAATTTCAATGCTACCATTTTATAGCACGTATGTTGGACTTGGAGCGAGAGCGGCGCGGTACAGCTGCAGCAATCAGAACACTCAATGCATTAAGTCATTTATGTTTGCTATTTAATTCGCCAATTATAGCAATTTCTGCTTCTGAGATCATAAAAGAAATAAACCCAACATAAAAAGGGGAATGATGTGGGCAGCTAACCGCTAATGCTTTTATTTTATAATGACTCTATGTTAAGTCGCTCTTATTGTATAATATAAGCTCAACTTATTACCTCGGAGCTTTTTAGCCCTGCTAGCAGCGCAGCGGTCCAAATCAAGCGTTGGACCCCTGGTGTGTCGGTCCAACACTTTTGGGCGTCTCAATATAATAGACGCGAAACGTCTCAATATCAGACGTGGCTCACCACCGTGGAAAATCTCGGAAGCAGTTTTTTCTGGGTACTGGTACTTCCCGCTGAAGCTGCTCCAGATGGAGAAAATTGGTTTTGAGGTTTTTATAAGCTTCACCAGTGATGCTTGATGCATAAAGCGTTATATTTTTTTTATAATGAGAGACTATTAGAACGGTGGATTAAGTTAACCAAGTGAAAAACATCTTGTCACCATGGTTACCTGTCAGTGGGTGGGATTTACTGTTTTGGGCAGCGGGTGAATATTTTGTCCTCATGTTGATGGTGAAAGCAAGTAAAATGGGCAAAAATTAGTATCTGAGCGACTTTGACATCCGGGTCAGAAGTTCTCCAGAACTGCATCTTGTTGAGGCCTAAAGGACAAATGGTGAACCGGTGATGGGCGCCCATGCCTCATTGTTCCACAAAGCCGGACGATCCCACAGAAGAGTGACTGTAGTACTGTAGTTACTACAGTCACTCATATATATATATATATGTACAGAACAGCATCTTGTTGAGGCCTAAAGGACAAATGGTGAACTGGTGATGGGCGCCCAAACCTTATTGTTGCACGAGGCTCATGTTATTATATATATATATATATGTATATATATATATATGTATATATATATAAAAGGACAGATACAATTATTTCTGGCCTCCCCCTGATCATCAGCTGCCTCCAGTGACAATCCACATTGTGTTAATAAAAGATCTTCTTCTTCATACTAATACGGGGTTGTTGTGATAGATGCCCCCCTATCACGGACCCCTCATGTGGAATTTATTTGTAAGAGGATACAGCAGCATATTTCTTTCCTGTGCAGACTTGGATCATCTCGGGGCGAGTAGAGAGAAGATCCCTCTGTTTTCTAAACCAGCTGGTCGGAGTGATACGACGCACCGGTAGGGTCCGATTCAGCCACCTGTCCGTTGGACGTAAAAAGCAGAACTATTTAATGGAATCGAAACGGGTCAAGAATGATTCGCCGACCTGCAGAATCATCCATCTTCCAAGCGACTGCTCATGTTTTGAACGGAGAAAACCAGCTTCTTACCTCCAAGGGGGTCCGTCAAAGGAAACACAACCGACGTTGAAGTTCTCCTTCACACATGAGTCCATCCGGTGTCTGAACCAGAACCAGTGTGTTCTGATGGCTGAGACTTGATTCCGCATGTGGGGTTGTTCCCGTTGTCTGATGTGTCTGAATGTTTTCACTAAATGTTTTATGTGTTTTTTGTGGTGCGAGAAACTTTGACTGTTTACATTTATATAAACATTATATTCACACATGTATTATACACACAAACAAACATCTTTCTTATAACGGAATGTTTTTTCCTGGTGGTTTCGATCACTTGAAGGAAGATCGGATCTCCCTCCACGTCTAAGTTACACATGTGATTCATCTGATTTAACAAATACTCAACGATGAAGCACCTTTTGTTTCGTTCGGCGGACTCTGACGTCATCAGTCGACACTGTATGACCCACGGAGGTTGCAGCTCTGTGCTGGCGCCGCTCATTTCATCAACGCTGCTCCCAGTCGGTGGTCCCAGCAATGAGCGGCGTGGGGGTGGGCGGACCACATTGAATGGGATGCCAGAGATCTTTAGCTGCGCTCCTTCGGGGCGTTTTGCATTTAGTCACCCTGAGCTCATAATTGTGTGACTAAAAGCAATTGTTCTCTTAATTGAAGCCATTCAATGCATCTGTGGGCTTTTCCCTCTTCCCTCAGGTGGCACTCAGCTGATCCTCCAGAACTTTCAGGTGGAAACTCAGGTGATGTCAAAGGTGCTGAGAGGGAAAAAAAAGAAGATGTCTTTAAGCGTGACTGCGCTTTTATTGTGAAAACAGAATATCCACTGATGTGATTATGAGTGTGAAAAGTCGTCCCTGACAGAAAGGGTTTAACCCCCGAAGAGTCCCCAATCCCCCGGCGTTGTACAAGCAACGCTGGATTGAACTCCTCAAATTAAATGTGAGGTTATGTTCTTCTCCTCCTAAGCTCTTCAAAGTGATAAAATATCATTTATTCATTAAAAACAGAATTTGGACTAAATTGGGTTGATGGTTAAGAAGTGTTTTTTGTAAAAACAGTTCAGCCTAGTGAGCAGAATATAAATTATAAGAGTAGAATATGATATGTAGGAGATATTTCATTATGCAATATATCATATTGCACCAATTTTGGACGAATCAATGCTTGAGAAATTATTGGCCCAAAAAGTTTGGGGGTTAACGCTCCCCCTGGTGTCAGAAATAAATAACCTACCTCTCCCCAAATCACTCCAGTTCTTCCTCACACTAAAGTCTACAGGGGTATAGAGTTTGAAACTGATCCATATAATAGTTTTTGAGTTATGTCCGGAAAACTGTGTTTTTCTTTAAAAAAAACAAACTCCCCCTATAGTGAGTAAAATATGATATATTTAAGTAAAACACGATTTTACAGGATTGATCTCCTCGACTCAATTCATATGTACTAGTACAAACGATTAGGAAGTTATACTAAAAAAAAATATGTTTTTTTTAATGAGGGTTCCCCTAGTGAGTAAAATATGAACTATTTAAGTAAAAAAACAACATATAAAAGATTGATCTCCTCCATTCAAATGCACCAAATTGGGACTAAATCAGACCAAATGTTGCAAAATTAATGGTTGCGATGACGATTCCCTAATATTCCCGACTTTTTCCGGGATATAGTTAAATGACTGGAGGTTTGGGAGTGTAATAAAGTGGTTATAAACATGTACTAACTATCCAGCCGCTTTGATCTGCTGTGGTGATATGTTAAATGCCAAGAAATAACAGACAAATGTTGTAATAGCATATGATATTCATTGGAGGGTCATTAACACAAGCATACCAGCACAAAAAGTAAACGGCTCGGTCACACGGCAACACCACCCCTTTCAAAATAAACTTCATGTCACAAATATCTGCAGTAATTGATTCGAAAGCGCTGGTTCCACCTTTAGGCCTCAACACATGTGTCCGCAGAGCACCGTATCCACTTTAAGTCCTCATTCCCAATATTTCACGAGTCCAGAGAGCCTTGGAAGGTGGAGGTGCAAAAGAGGACCATATTTATAAGAGCAGTTGACACACAAAGAGACCCTGAAAGTTGCAAATGGAAAATAAAAAATCTGCCGGGGCCACGGTTTGTTTTCACCTGAAGCAGTCATTTATCTTGGCCACAGCCCAACGCTAAACCGCTGTGTATGTTTCTATGGTCTCAGTGGGTTTGTGTGTGCGCCACAGCCACTTAGAAGCCGTGTGGGGAACGGCAGATTTCACTCTAATCTAGGAATAGAGAAACCGCACTATTTCCTTGCACTTGAAAGGTGCTTGGCATCTCATTTTTGGCTGCGGAGGCTCAGATGTGGCACGCAGATGATTTTAGGACGTCAGTTTGTTTGATTTGGCCGCGGCGGAATTGTGGTGAGGAATGTTGTCATAGCTATTGTTGAGCGTATTTTCATTAACAGTAGCAGCAAGTTGTGGCTCTGAATGGGAATGTATCTGGGGGTTTTTAATTCATTTTGCAACAGAGCCTTTATTTTGAATTTTCATTTTATTTCCCCTCTCTGGGGTAAGAGGAACAGAAAACAACAACTCAAAACAGAACATTTTATGTTGATCCGTAACGTCGTTTGGAAAATGCTCCAAATTGTCCTGATAAATTTGACCAAATTCAAAATCTCTGTTAAACATTAACTTTTGAGATGTATCTAAAATAGAACATCCTTAATCGACTCGAGGAGATTTGTCCCGTATATATCGTATATTTATCACTTTTTTTTTTACGAAAAACAGTCTGATTCAGTCCAAATTTACCTCATATGAAACGCCTCAAGGAGAACTTATTTGTATTTGTTATATTTTACTGTAATTGTTCATATTTTAGTCACTAAGGTGGTTTTAGTGAAAAAAAAACCCTCACAGTTTTACGACTTTTACGTTAAATCCCAACCATACTTCGGATAAAGTCTAAATTGACTGATATGAGGAGGACTATATTGTATATGTATATTACTTCACTATATTAGTTCATATTTTACCCACTAGTGGGAGTTCTTTTAGGATGATAGTAGATTTAGAGGCTGGCAATGACTCAGACATTAACGGAGAAATCTGGATGAATGTTTCCTAAAATTAGGGAACTGTTAGGTTTTTGTTTTTGTTTAATTTGGTCTTTTGTGCTCTGGGTCGAGCGGTGGTACCAGAACCGGAAGATCATAGTTCATCCATGTAGTATTCTGAACCTTGATATACTCCTGGGTCCTCACAGGCTCCGCCCCCTCCTCCTCAGGGATGGGTAAAATGCAGAGAAACCCTTTCTAGCTACACACCTGTCTGGTCATGTGATACACATTCTCTTTATTATTAAAGCTAAAATGTGTTTTACATTCAGTGCGGTTGATGTTTATGGTTTTAAAATCAAACTGTGACATTTGGTTAATCCAAATTGACAAACACAATTTTGGACTAAATTGACTGAGGTCACTGTTATGGGTGGAGGGGGCTTCTGTGGTAATCAGAAGGTGGGGGGCTGCCAGTGCTGGGACAGTTCATTTCCTTACCCAGGGTCGACTGGACTCATAGATTGTTACTGATTATATTTTCATGATACCAGTGGTATAAAACTCCATTTAACTTAAAGTAGGCCTTTGGTGTCGTTTCCTCACGTCAAGGGTATCCCGCTGAAGAGTCCCCAATCCTCTGCGTTGTACAGGCTTACCCCGATGAGACTAATTTAATAATAAGTTAATTAAACTATTTATTTTAAACGTGAAGTTATGTCAGAAGAAGAAGAAATTTGAGAGTAAATATGATATAATCACGACAGAGTTGATTGGCCCAATACATTTTGGGATAAAGCTCCCCCTAGTGTAAGAACTATACAACCAACCCAAAATCAATCCAGTTCTTCCTTGCATTAAAGTCTATGGGGGAGTAAAGTTTGAAAATGATCCGTGGAATAGTTTTGGAGGTATGTATGGAAAACAGTGGGGTTTTTTTGTAAAAGAGCTATATATAATATAACTCTTTATAATAATAATTATTATTATTATGATTACATTATTGCTGTTATCATTATAATAATAATTATTATAATATTATAATAATTATTATAATGATTATTATCATTATTGCTATTATTATTATTTTAAGTTTATTATTGTTGTCATTATAATAATAATAATAATTATTATTATTATTATTATTATTATTATTATATTTATTATAATGATTATTATCATTATTATTATTATTATTATTAATATCATTATTATTATTAATATTATTACTATTATTATCCTAAACCCAAGGGGCAAAAATAAAAAAAATTAAGACTTAGATTAATTAAGATTTAAGAGTTTAATGTGCAAAATCTCATTAAGAGATAATGACGTTAGTAAAATAATAATAAATAACAATAATAAATAAATAATAAAACAATCTATTAATCTGTAATCCAATAATTCCTTAATTCTCTTATGTTTGGGTTCCAGCGAAGATGAAAATCTTTGAGAATATATTTGCAGAAATAATGCTTTTATTCAAAAGGAAAGGACGGAATTGACATTCAAGCAAATGTCAGCGAACACATGGAAACACTGCGGCGCTGGAAAAGATTTTGGACTATTATCAGCGCAGGATTGATATAAATTTGGCGCAACGCTCAGCAAGTAATATATGTGTATTTGGGGTTAACGCAAATGTATTTTTAAACGCTTTTGAACGCGGGGCTGAGCTCTGAAAGACAGAGGAGTGAGATTTATCAGGCTTTACGTGGAAAGACAATACTTGATGAATTGTTTGTCTCGGCCTTTAACGGGGGTTTTGTTCACAATTAGGGGAATAAAGAAGACCATTCTTCTCTGTCACGACCGCGGTGATGCTCTAGCGTCGTGATGAAAGAATAATTCCCGCGTATAAATCTTCCAGCTCGTAATGGTTTCTGAAAAAAAAAAAGTGACGCAACGGCACCGGTTGTTTCTGTCAGTGCTTCGCCGATAGTAATTGTAACCATTCATCCTCCCCTCAATCTCCAAACCTCACACAATAGACGCTCCCAATGCCAGACTCAGATGGGAAGTCAGATTAGTTCAACAAGACGTTACGCAACATCAGCGAGAAAAAAAAAACCCCGAGTCCTCAAACCGGGGATTTACCGCCTCCTTCCAGCCGATGGCCCTCTGGAGAGCTTTTCCTGAATGAATCCCAGACGGCGGCGCGGCTCAGCTATCATGCTGACCCGCCGTGCCACCGGCTACTTCGAGCTGCGGCGTAGATGCTCTCGCTCTGCAGCCGTATCCTGGCAATAAATCACTGGCTCCAGCCGAGCCGGCGTCCCTGGAATGCTTGATGAGTTGCCAAATGATTGTTTGTAAGTCCACGCAAGGTCCAAACCTTATCAGAGTTGAACACGTCTGGGTGTTATCAGAGTCGCGGCTGAGATAAAAAAAAAAAAAGAAGCGATCTCTTCGGTCGTAGAGAAGGCGATATCTCCCACAATGCCACGTGGAGAAGGTGCGGCGGAGGACTGTTAAGGTGACGGCTGTGCAGCTTATATGCTCCGACCCGCTTTTCAGCCGCCACAGCTTCAGGTGCGCAAATTCAGGTACCGCTTTATAATATGACGCCATTTATTAACCCTTTAATGTCCTCGCCAGGAGGAAAAAAATCAGGAAAACATTATTTCCATAGAAATGGTTAATGCCTCCTCTTCAGTGGACATTTTGACCTGTGGTGTCCCACAGGGCTCCGTCCTAAGACCATTACTCCCTTTTTTCGTATGTTTGCTGCCATTGGGTCATATTATAAACAGGTTCAGTCACAATTAGAAATAGTGACTCAAAATGGACATTTTGACATTAATAGTGTTAAGGATTTATAAATAGCGTCTAAGTTGTTTCCTGATTAGGCTCTAAACACCCTACGAATCATTTATAAGCTGCTATAACGCAGATATTATGGGTATCAGAGACCTGATGCTTGCCAAATAGTGAGCACACCTAAGGTTACTGTTGACTTGATGTTGCCAAATAGTGACCCAAATTGAAAAATTAAGAGCTATGTTATAAAACGTTTATGAACCTTAACTAATGACTTATAATGTCTCTACAACCTAATTTATAACCTAGTTATATAGCATTTATAAAGTTAGTCTTAATGTAACGTGGTACCCAAAGTTATGACATTGCCAGACAACATTTATGTATCGCTTCTAAGTTGTTTACTGATTAAGTTGTAAACATCTTACGAATCATTTATAACCCGCTATATCTCATTAGATATCAAGAGTTTCAGAGAGTTGATGCTTGCCAAATAGTGAGCCCACCTGTATTTACTGCTAACTTGATGTTGCCAAATAGTGATCCAAATTGAAAAATTAAGAGCTATGTTATGACACGTTTATAAACGTTAAGTGATGACTTTTAACGCTTCTACAACCTAATTTATAACCTAATTATATAGCATTTATAAAAATTTGTCTTAATGTTACGTGGTAAAAATTCATGACATTGCCGGACAACTTTTTTTTTTTTCTTTTTAAATTTAGATCTGCTCCAGGGTGTCCATAAGTGGATTCAGCGGTTAGATATATGGAAACTTCTCAAGGCTAAACTTTCTCCTCTTAGGAGGGATTTGGGTTGGAAATGGTGAAAAAATATTATTGCAGCCAGTTCAACCGAGGATCACTTGCTTGCTGCAATTAAGGCAAAAGTTTTGATTTGCCAATCTCTGTCCACACCAGGCTTCACACCAACAGGCCAAATATACAGCTTCCTCGACACCATGAGACGAGAGAGACGTTCTCGGTCCAAGTTCAGCTTTGCGTTGCAGTCGGAATCATCAAGTGTATTTTGACATGCAAATTTGGCCCGGAGCGAGCTTTCAGCTGACTCCTTCAGAGACTTGGGTGGGCTCCAGAAAATACCTCCCTTAATTTGACATGACCTGATTTGGAGGATTTCAGTGTTATTACTGCTCATGGCCGTGTGGACTCACATGCGAGGCGTGAGGTTGAGGGAGGTCTTCCTTGAGCTGTTATGAGAGCTGATGTGAGACAACAGAGGGCCGTGCCCGGAGCGAAAAAGAGGGGAAGACCGGGGAGAGGTGGAGAAGAAAAAGAAGAAGAAGAAGAAGAAGAAGAACATAAGACAGAGGAGGAGGCAAATAACGCAAGTGCCAAAAAAAAGGAAAAGGATGTAAGGAATGTAGATCCACCCTGAAACGTCTAATATGGAGCATATGAGTCGCCCTGAAGTGTCAGTTCAGCATCCCCTACATGTCTTTTCTCCTGCCCTCTGAAGCCCCGGTGCTGTTGTTGTGTTGGAACTCCCAGAGTTTTGACAGCTGGGCTTGGACTGCTGTGACGGCGGTCTGGAGGGAAGGGTGTGTACGTCTGGCTGTGTGCTGTCTGACGGCTTGTAGTGGATGTGGACACTGCTGCGTCTCGGTATGCAAATGCACCGAGTGCATCTGTGCGATTCCGGAAGTTGACCTCTTATGGTCAGCGCACGTGCGGGACAATAAAAAAATAATACATTTGATTTACGCAGGGACCCGCCATGTAACCTCGCCGTGCTTTAGTAGCTGCAGTTTGACATGTAGCTCAGCGGAGGGGAGGGGAGAATGCCAGCGGTGATCAAGGGGTTTCCGATAGAATAAAGACTTCAGCCAGCAGCGGCCGTAAAAACGGACAACTTCATCTTCACCCGGAGGAAAGGGCCACGATTTGAAGGTCACTGGTTGTACGGTGAGTATCTCTATGGAGTCTCCAACACCTGCAGTTGGGTTGGCACTAGCGTCAGCATGCTAACACGCTCACATTAGTTACATGCTAATGTTTAGCTACAACGTTTAACATACCAATCGAGTTAGATTAGTGGGTTAGCATGCTAGCATTCGCTAGTTAGGGTGCTAAACATACTACAGTGGAAGCAGATGTGATATTTACCTCCATCCATCTATCCATCTAACCATCCATCCATCTATCCATCTAACCATCCATCCATCTATCCATCCATCCATCTATCATCCATCCATCTATCCATCTATCCATCTAACAATCTATCCATCTATCCATCTATCCATCTAACCATCTATCCATCTATCCATCTATCCATCCATCCATCCATCCATCTATCCATCCATCCATCCATCCATCCATCTATCCATCTATCCATCCATCCATCCATCCATCTATCCATCTATCCATCTAACCATCTATCCATCTAACCATCTAACCATCCATCCATCTATCCATCCATCCATCTATCATCCATCCATCTATCCATCTAACAATCTATCCATCTATCCATCTATCCATCCATCCATCCATCCATCTATCCATCTATCCATCTATCCATCCATCCATCCATCCATCTATCCATCCATCCATCCATCCATCCATCTATCCATCTATCCATCCATCCATCTATCCATCTATCCATCTATCCATCTAACCATCTAACCATCTATCCATCTATCCATCCATCCATCCATCCATCCATCCATCTATCCATCTATCCATCTATCCATCTAACCATCTATCCATCTATCCATCTATCCATCCATCCATCCATCCATCTATCCATCCATCTATCCATCCATCCATCCATCCATCTATCCATCTAACCATCTATCCATCCATCCATCCATCTATCCATCCATCTATCCATCCATCCATCCATCTATCCATCTGTCCATCCATCCATCCATCTATCCATCCATCTATCCATCCATCCATCCATCTATCCATACATCCATCTATCCATCTATCCATCTGTCCATCCATCCATCCATCCATCTATCCATCCATCTATCCATCCATCCATCCATCTATCCATCTATCCATCTATCCATACATCTATCCATCCATCCATCCATCCATCTATCCATCTGTCCATCCATCCATCCATCTATCCATCTGTCCATCCATCCATCCATCTATCCATCCATCTATCCATCCATCCATCTATCCATCTATCCATCTATCCATACATCCATCTATCCATCTATCCATCCATCCATCCATCCATCTATCCATCCATCCATATATCCATCTGTCCATCCATCCATCCATCTATCCATCCATCCATCCATCCATCCATCCATCTATCCATCTATCCATACATCCATCTATCCATCTATCCAGATATAACAGAAGGTTATTCCTGACGTTGCTCCCCAGCAACACTCTCCAGCTCATCGTGGGTGAACCTGAAGCATAACCAGTACAGATGTGCGAGCAAGTTGTTTGTCTACCCTGGGGTCTTCGCCTCGTTACCTCCACCATCGACATTATGTTCCCACGACATTTGTTTGTGTCTATGTTCGTCGGCAGGATTACACAAAAACTGCCCGATAGATGCTCATGAAATTTAGCGGAATGGTTGTTGAAAGTATGAACGTGAATTCGGATAAAGAGGCGGAAGCAGGAACTGTTTCTAAACTGCGGTATTGGGCTTTTTTTTTTAAATGTTTTTTTTTCAATGAAACATTTGTTAAGAAAAAGGATTAATATGAAAATAAAGGAAAAAATTAGCCTTTTAAAGGAGAACACATGAAGTTTTGAGGGCCATCCTGATTAAAAGGTCGCTGATTTTTTTCGATTCCTCTAACGTAACAAGAATCCTGATGGTGCTTAAGTCTTTTTGGAATTTTGATTTGTATTTAATTAAAGTAAAGGACAAGTAAATTGGTTACCACAGAAATCTGATGGCCCCCTTTAATGCCCCTGTCACTTGTCTTTGTTTCCCCCCACCTTTATCAACTGAAGTCAGTATGCAGGACGGTGGTTTCAGCAAATGTAAAAACCTTGTTTACCGGAGCTTTGGCTTCAGAACATGTTAGGGCCATTATTGAGTTTATTTGTTGTTTCCAGGACGTAGATTATACTTTTATTCTTAGTCACATGACTGCACCACTCGGAAGTTAAGCTAAGCTACCGCGGCTAATCAAAATATCATGACATGTTTATGTATTATATCTGTTCATTCACTACATAAACCATGAAACAGAACATCCGGGGATGTATCACTTTGTCTTGTGGCTTGTGGATTGTTTTTATTAATATGTTGTGTTGTGGCTTTTGCAGGGCGTTTTTTAATGTGTTGTGTTGTGACTTTTGCAGATCGTGTTTCCTAACGTGTTGTGTTGTGGCTTTTGCAGGGCGTTTTTCTTAATGTGTTGTGTTGTGGCTTTGGCCAGTCGTTTTTCTTACTGTGTTGTAGCTTTTGCAGATCATTTTTTTTAATGTGTTGTTGCTTTTGCAGATCGTTTTTCTTAATGGGTTGTGTTGTGGCTTTGGCCGGTCGTTTTTCTTACTGTGTTGTAGCTTTTGTAGATCTTTTTTCTTAATGTGTTGTGTTGTGGCTTTTGCAGATCGTTTTTCTAGATGTGCTGCTTTGTTGCTTATGCAGATGAATTCTCTTAATGTGTTGCAGTGTGGCTTTTGCAGGTCGTTTTTCTAAAAGTGTTGTGTCATGGCTTTTGCAGGTCGTTTTTCTAAAAGTGTTGTGTCATGGCTTTCGCAGGTCGTTTTCCTTAATGTGTTGTGTTGTGCCTTTTGCAGATCGTTTTTCTTAATGGGTAGTGTTGTGGCTTTTGCAGCGTGTGCATGTTGCGGTGCGATGCCCCTGTTGGCCACAGTACAGAAGTTCTTTTCGTCTCTGCAACAGCTTAATGCTCATGTTCTGCAGACGTCCATCGTGTTTCCGTGTGAGTATCTGGATTCACCTTTTTTTATGCACATCCACATGCTTTCCACAAAACTAATTTGTCCAACATCTCAGTCGCATTCCTTGGGGGGGAAAAAAAAGGTACGAGGATTCCATTTACTTCCCAATGTTGCAGCTGGTCTACATTTTGCCCTGGACGTCGTAGCTGGGGGAGCTGAGCTTTGGGAAGGAAGCAGGAATGTGTAGTGGGTGCTAGGCAGCTGGTGGCTGAGCCCCGCCGGGTCGCAGGGAGCAAGGTGAGGCCAAACACATGAGCCTCAGCTGATTCACACAACCTATACCACGCAAACGCCGCCCGACCCCATCGCTGCACTGATTGTGTGATCAGAGCTCCGTAACAAGGGCCGCATGAAAAAGACCCGGAGATGGATGAAAGATTGAAAGAAACTTTATTCACCCTGAAAGGGGGAATAAGTCGTTACAGCAGCTCCAAAAAACAGATATTCTAAATAAATATTATAGTTATGTATATATACATGTATATACATATCTAAACACACATTCATTCATACATATATAGACTTACTGTATATATACACATATATGTACATATACACACGTATATATATATATATATACACATACATATATATGCATACATTTCTACACATGAATATACATACACACATAAATATATGTACATATCTATACATATATAGACATATATATATACACATATACACACATATATACATACAATCATGCATATATATACATATATAAACATGTATTCATGGATAAGTATATAAATATATATAAATATATATATACACATATATACATACACACATACATATACATATATATTTTTACATAGATACACACATATACATATATGTATAAATATACATACATACACATTTATACATACATACACGTATATATATATGTGTGTCTATATACACACAAATACATACATACTCTGACAGAGTATGTAAATAGGGAAAATTAAGAAAGAATAATACACATCTAAGTTAAAATACATAAAGAAAAAGAAAAGCGATGATGATGATGATGATTATAAAGCACGGAGCTAAATGGAATGTTTTTAGTAGCTTTAATGATAAAACAGATGTTTTTAATAGATCTAATCCCAATCAGTGACCTTCACCTAATCATACGGTTCTATTCCCCCCCAAAAGCAGCTGTTGAGCCCAGCTGACCCTCAGAACTAACAAGAGGATTGTAGAATATTATTTCTCGCTGTAGATGAACCGACACCAGGCTGTGTCACAGTGATGACGCGGCATCCATCCACATTCATCCCTCTGCTCGTAGAAGAACACGTATATATGCTGAAGGGCCTCGCAGCACTTATAGCCGTCACCTCACCTCCTGTTTGCTCTCCAAACAACGAAGCTTATCAGCTGACGTGAGGAATGCGGGACCACTTCAGGAAAGAATGGACCTGCACCTTCACTTCCTCCTCATCGCTTCTTTTTTCCAGCGGTTCAGGATACGGACGGGCGTAGATGTTAATGTGACGGAGATGAACACCCAAGCTCTCATGGATGCCTTGTGGGGCGTCGGCGGGGTAATGCATGTCTGTGGAGCCCTGACATGGTGGGACTTTCGTCCAAATTGTTTCTGGGTCAGACAGAACATGTGGTGAGTCGTTCTCAAGTACTGGAAATGAGGAACGTTTCTCTTTCCGGCCCCCCAAGGTTGTCTGAGAAGCCCATAAAAGCACGGGGCGGGGGGGGGGGTCCTTTAATGACACGACATGGATTGTCATCAACTGAGTGACATAAACGCGCCACCAGCTGAAACACGAGCGTCTCTTCTTCTTCTTCATGATGCGGTTTTCTTTTCTTATTGATGGAGACGTCATTATTCCTACAAAAGGGGAAATTTAGTCGTTACAGATATTCAAAAGGTGATGAAAAAAATGAAGACATACTATATGACAGGACAACTTATATATATACACACATATATACATATACAAATCAAATATACACACACACACACATTCATGTTCACACATACATAAATTTACATAAATATATGTACATATATATATACACATATTACATATACACATATACATAAATATATACACAAATACAAACATACACATATTCATTTATACATATATACATACACACATATATACATATACAAATCAAATATACACACACACACACATTCATGTTCACACATACATAAATTTACATAAATATATATACATACATATATATACATATATATACACAAATACAAACATACACATATTAATTTATACATATATACATACACACATATACATATATATACACAAATACACGCATTCACATATTCATTTATACATATATACATACACATATATACATATATACACACATATTACATATACATATCATACGTACACAAATACACATATTCAGGTGTACATATATACACGTGTACATATACTCACATATATGCACATATAAAAACACACATAAACATTAAAGTAAAGGATTAAAGTAAATGAAAATAAAAAGAAAGCGTAAGAGTCTGATCTACATCAGATAGATGTATATAGCATATATAAATATGACTTAAAACAGTTTTTAGAGTATAGTAGTAAATCCAGGTTATCACCAAAATACATCGAGGCACCTGAAAAACAAAAATCATATCCATACAGAAAAACTTCGTCAAATGTATTTAAAGTGGGGTAAATTTGCCACATGGAGTGAAAGTGAGACCTGGAGTGTCTCCACACAGTCAGCATGCAGCCTCTGGTCTTTCGTCTGTTCTGTGACGCCCCCAGCTGGCGACAGATGGAACTTCCTGCTCTTAAAAAAAAAACCAAAACACGAGGCCTTCTGTAGCTTTTGCTGGCATTCATGCTGAAATTGCAACAGCCAAAATAAATCATTTCTAATTGAATTGTAAATCAAACAAAGGAAAAACAACAACATGTGCAGGAGCGCGACAGGAACCGCAGGAAACAATCTTAACAAGAGCACGAAAAAACTCCACCGGCATGCGAGTCACAAATTAAAAAAAATTACTGCTGACTCAACGATAACTCCCAATAAAATCGGAAAGGTCACCATGTTGACATTGTTTTCCTGATCGTCTGCTTCTCATTCGGGGGGGGGGGGATGTTTGCTCTCCAAACTTCCTGCTCGTTATTAAAAGAGATGTTTTGTCATGCTACTTGAAGCGATACAATAGTCCGTTAGAATGATTGTACTCGGGACAGTCTGGGCCGGTACGAGAGAAGAGGGCATAAAGGTTTAACCCTTCAACATCCTGCTCAACTGTTGGTCTTCTTGAGCACATTTTGAGTCTCTATTTCTTATTGAATCATGTGACTGAACCTGTTTATAATACGACCCACTTGTAGCATGTGTATTCTAAAGAGTAAGGGGCCAAGGACGGAGCCCTGGGGGACACCGCATGTCAATTGGACCATCGAAGAGGAGACATTAACGATGACTATTAAGAAAGTCCCACTCTCTATAGGTTGTGTTTTTTGTCCTATTGTCTAACTTGATAGAAGCAAAAAGGGTCAAATTTAACTTTTTTCAAAACAATGACCTAATCTAATTGAATTTTTTTTATGAAAAAACAAAAATGTGTTTTTAATTTTTTAACATTCTGGATCAAACAATTTGTCATGAATTGGAAATTTGAATTTTTATTTCATTTATATATATTTTTTTAATTTTAAAAATTTAAGTTTTTTTTATTTATTAAACTTTTTGTGATTGGCGCCATATCTTTGTTTGAATGTGTTATGCTGTACTACATTTATTATTTATTTTTTTTATTTATAGACATTTTGTGAAGTCATTTCATATTATTGTATTTTTGTCTTTTAATAAAAAAAATTAAAAAAAGTGACTTTGATATAAAATTAATAAATGCCACAAATAAATAAAAATATGCCACCCAAAAAAAAAGAATCATTTCCCCCATAGTTTCTTTTTTTCTCTCTCTTGGTGCGGATATTAAAGGGTTAATTAGGTTTTGGGTTATTAATAGTTGCTACGATACTCACATCCTCTCCGCCTGCTTCTTTGTCGGAGCCGCCTGTGATTTAGGGTTCTATATAAACCCTACTGGGCCGGCCCTCTGTCCTTTTCTGCCAGCTCTCATTGTTGTGCAGCGCAAGGCCCCGGTGTCTGGCTGCTCCAGCTGAGAGGAGGGCACCTACTGGGCTTTTCCCATGATGGTCCGAGCTGCTCCGCCCGACCCGGTCAGCAGGCAGCAGATAAGGGCCTCCGCTCTCTCTCCCCTTTCCTTCAGGGCCCCCCAAGCCCGCCCTCGCCTTCCCCCTCTTGCTCCTTTGGGTTCCCTCAAGTCATGATCTAGCCCGTAAATTAGTACCGGGAAGGGAAAAAAAATAAGGTTCTGTAAGATGAAACTGGGTCTCTGTGTGTATCAGCGCACGACTCAAGGGAGACAAGAGAGAAGAAGCAGGCAGTAAATCCATCGGGGTCCACTGATAGCGCCTGTTTGCACAGCCACCGCCGCTTCCTTTGATCAAATGACTGGGGGAGCGGGGGGTCGTGTGGCGCTGCCGAAGGTCAGCTATATATTACACTCCTAAAAGTGATTACTGAAATTCTTAAGTGAAACCATTCTGCTGCCAGGGTGTGCTCTAATCCCCTGCAGCGTTGTCTGGGCCGGGGCCTCTCTGCGGATCTGTGCGCCCGGCGCTCCTTTTCCCCTTCCCCACTTGTGTTTTCTATCATGAGAGCGGGCCCGCGAAGCGAGCCCCCTACATGGAAACATAGCCTATCCAGTTGCAGTATCCACTGCTGGGGCTGGCAGGAAAGAGCGAGCGGCGAGGTATAGTGTCAGGAAACAGAAAATACGCACACGCTTCAAAGGCCGGGGCAGCGAATTAAGGGTTAGCCATTGGACACGACAGTAAGTGGCCTTTACATCAGAAACAGGGTAAACAATGTCTGGATTGTGTTTCATTCTTTCTTTTTCTTTTTTTTCCCCGGCGTGTTGTTGCATAGAAACCCCCCCCAACCCCCCATCCATCCCCAGCCCTGCTCTCCATCTGGGCGCGGGGTCCGTGCTGTAGGTAGAACGCCAAAACCGCCGAGTGACACACATGAGCAAATCACGTCCGTCACTCTGAGCCCTGATGAAACCGTATCAGCGGCGTGGAGGTGCGTGAACGCATGGAAAAACCCGACACGTTTTTGTTTTTTTTTTGCAGAAAGATGGCGGCGGTAGCGCGCGACGTAACGTAATAAACGCTACGCGCAGAAACTAGCCAATTTACGACTGGTAGCTAATCCTCGCCTCGGCGTCGCACCGCATCAAATCGGTTACAAGCACTTATAAAACAGAAGTGCCGCGTTTAGGCGTCGCACAAACGCACCTGGAGGGAACGTGTGCGTGTGTGCAGGCGCTGGTGTTTATGCGGCGGCGGCGGCGGCGGCGGAGGCGGGGGCCATCCGACGTGATCCAAACAAGAATTATGTGAAGTCATGTTCTCTGAAACTTTATACACATTTGCTGATCATTACCTAAGATTGCTTTGTGTTAACTTTGGCAGAGCCGCTCTTGGCGCTCGCTCTGAAAAGGGGATGATGTATTTCCTCTTATTTATTATTTGCACTGGGCTACTGAGAAGGAAAGGGAGGGAAGGAAAAAAAAAAAAAAGAGCGTAGGGGTGGGGGTGGGGGTGGGGGGGGTATGTGAAGAGGTATGCCTACGACTGCCGCAGCCATGCCAGGAATAACAGAATGAAACTTGCTCCTCAGCCTCATTAGTGCGTAAAGCAACTCCCAGGAGACACAACAGAGTGTAAATACATTTAAAAACGCTTTAAAGTTCAGCATCGCTCCGGCCAACTTCGCCCCGCTTCTTTTTTTTCTTTTTTATTTCCACTTAAAAATGAGAATGGAGGTGCTGTGGGCTTCAAAAAGATTTGCGACCCCATGTCGCACGTCTCATAAATTCTGCTGAGGGAATTCAAAGAGAAATTTATCGAGCGTGGCATTCACACATGTTGACAGTAAAGAGGGCAAAGCAGCAGATCGGGGCTTGGGAATTTGTCGGAGCACATGGCCTCCTTTTTCCTCCGCTTTGAAACACCCTTTCTGACCCTTTGTCTCCTTATGCAACGTCCGTGCCCTTCCCATTCCGGAGAAGGGGGGGAAAAAAAAGGAAATTTATGCGCGACACAAACCCCGTAGCTGAGTCCTATAAATCGGACACGTCAGATATGCTGTTGTAAACACGGAGAGGGAGATTTATCTGTTGATGTAACTTAACCCGGGCTGGAGATCCACTATTTCATGGACTCCTCTGAAAGCAGGTGCACACAAGTGAGGCGTCTTCATTTCCCAGCATGCCTGCTGTTTGTTTTCCACCGCGCAGAGACGTCTCTTTGGATGTTTGTGTAATATCACGAGTGTTTATGTGGCCCAGTCCGTCAGAGAGGGTACCGCCTTTGGGACTCGGTACCGTGATACACTGTACGAAAAAAAAAGAAAGAGAATTTGTTTGATGAAGGCGAAAATAATTGAATAAAAACAATTTAGATTAATGAGTCGGATTCAAAAGTATTTCGTTTAACTAAGTTTAATAGCTGAAGTAATTTCGTTAAACTATTTTTTTTATTTATTTTTTTTTTTTTTTTACAGTGTATGATTACTGCCCGAAGTTTAATTTCAGCCTTGGGAATTCTTCAAATCTCTCTTAAAAATCTTTATTTGAATGGTTTTTCCTTCAAAAGAGAATATTTGTTTATTATTGATGCACAAATCTGATTTCATTGGATTCCATCAACATTTTAGGGAATATTATTGCACACTGTAAAAAGAGAATTTTCGGTGATTTAAAAAAAAGAGACATCTAATGGGGACACAACTAGATTAAGTGTTTAAGACTTAAATGAATAAGTTAGACTCAAAAATACTTAAATTAAGTGAAGTTACTAGCTGAAGTAGGTTCATGATCAATTTTCTTTTTACAGTGCAAGATTGGACCCCAGAAGAAGAAAAGAAAGTACAATAACAACTCTGGGAATTCTTCAAAACTCTCTCCCAAAAACATTTGTTAATTATTTTTGCACAAATCTGATTTCATTTGATTCTTGCAACATTTTCGGAAATATTATTGCACACTGTAAAAAGAGAATTGTTGGTAATTTCAAAAAAAATTACATTCACTGGTGACACAAATGAATTAGTTACACTCAAAAATATTTAATTTAAACGAGGTTACTAGCTGAAGTAATTTCATGAATCAAATCTTTTTTTTTTTACAGTGCATGATTGGACCCCAACAGAATAAAGAAAATACAATTTCAGCTTCAATTCAATTCCTCAAATCTTCTCTCAGAAAACCATTTTATTCGCTTATCCTTCAAAATAAGGTTACTATTTGAAGTCAGTCCGTTAAATCTATCAATTCTCTTTTTACAGTGCACAATTCTTTGCCTAGAGCATAAAAAAAAGAAGCAATTCCAGCTTTAGAATTTCTATTTCTACTTCCAACTTAAATTTCAGACTCAATATTACTTAATCTGATTGTGTGAGCCGATTGATTGATTGATTTTAAAATTTCTTTTTTTTACAGTGCACCACACTTTTGGCTGGCTCACATATTGACACAGCTGCTGTCACGCTAAAAAAGATGTGATTCCCGGGGCGGTGAACATATCTGAGCTCACTTAACCTAGATGCCCACCGCAACGGCGTGGAGAGAGATCACATGTTTGTCTTTTCCTTTTAAATGTCATTAACCGCTGCTCCGACACAGCTGGATGTTGACTTTGGTGAAATAAGGCTCTCTCTCTCTCTCTCTCTCTCTCTCTCTCTTTGTTGTTGCCTGACTAATGGCGGTTCATTCAGAGGCTGCCTCACAGGACGCCACAAAGCGTTTGCTTCCTCGCTATCAGCTGCAGCCGCCGTCAGCGAAAAAAAACGCCTCTGCTTTAGGGGTCGCTCGGATCCGCCGCCCGCCACATCCACGCCGTCTTCCGCCGACCAATAGGAGACTGCGACTTTTTTTCAGAATCCCCGCTTCCCTTTTATTTGGACGACTCCGCTGCTTTGGACTTTTCTTTTTATGACGTGCGGAGTCGTCTGGTTAGTGTCGGGCTCCTCCGCGAAGCTGTGCAGGAGCCTGAGTGATGGAGTTCAGCGGAGAGCGCGGAGTGAGAAAGTAAATAAAATTCTGTATGATAATAAATTGCATCACCGGTAATTCTATCCAGTGCCGGTCTGCGGCGTGCTCGACCCCCGTTTACGTGCGGGGGAGGAGGGGGGGGGATCTGCTGATAACATGGGGAATGATGTGGTCCATTAAAGGAGCATGTGTGCAGGAGCTGAGGGGTGCGTTACATTTGGCCCCCCTAACGGCCCTGTATATCAGCATGTTGTCACCTGGGATGATGTCACCTGTGATGATGTCACAGCGGGACCCTGGGCTAAGAAAACTCTGGGTCAGATTGTGACGGAGGCAGGATATGAAGAGTATCCACACGTCCATCACCCCGGCAACACTCTCCAGATCCTCCCGGGGGATCTCGAGGAGTTCCCAGTCCTTGGTTCTACCCCGGCGTCTCCTCACCGTGGCTCCAATCCGATCCCCCTCCAGGTTTTCAAGCTTCTCACCTCATCTCTTAGGCTGAGCCCGGTCACCCCACAGAGGAACCTCATTTCAACTGTTTCGATCCTTGACCTCATTCTTCTGGTCACCGCCCAGAACTCATGACCACAGGTGAAGGCTGGACTAGAAAAACTTATTGAAAACCTGAGCCATGGTACCTGACTTTATAGCTAACCGGCGTTGAAGAAATTTACCAAAATGTGTAAAGAATTAGTTGATTCCTTACGATCTCCTTTGTGTATCTTTGTGTTTTTGGCGTGCGTCTTTGTAGCGATTTGGCGCTGGACCGGTACGACCACACGGGTCAAGAGGGCCAACCTTTGGAATTCAAAACAACTAAAACCGGTCGAGTCCAGCCTAAGAAAATGTTAAACACCCTCTTTTCTCAGGTGGTCGTGTCGACCGGGTTGCGGGAGTTCGTGGCCCCCCGGTCTGAGAGGGCGTGTGACAGACCCTACAGCGGAATGTGTCGCCCACCGCGGGGCGGACAACAGTCGTTGCATAAACGGTAAACTCTCGTTGCAGTTTTGGCCTTCAGGTCACCGGAAAACTTTTCCGACTGCAGTAAAACTGTTGTCATGTAAACAGGACCTAGGAAACTGGCCGCTGGTTACCGTGTTCTGTAAAAAGCAGCACCGGGCTTCTCATTACTCGGGTTCTCTCCCATTTAAGCCCACGTAATCAAAGGCAGCATATTAATTCACGACCTGAGCATGATTTATGCCACTTGAGGTTAATAACAGCTTTCCCGCTCCAGCTGGTGGGACTCCATCTTCGAAGGACAAGGTGTAAAGCCTCATGTTGTGTTCGGAACCTGGACAGCTCTCCACACGCGGCCCGCCCCTCGTTTGGATGTGAGGTGCAATGGAAAAGGACTTGGAGCGCTCCACAAAATGCCCTGGGAGGACATTATTTCATTCGTTCTCGGTCCTTCATGGCGAACGGTCTGCGGCGCAGCTGCAGGGCGAAGGGGAACAAGACTTTAGATCATTCTTGCACCTTCGCCTGCTGGGGATAATTCTGGGTAAATTAAATTAAACTGACTAATTCACACTCGTGTCAAGAGCTTTTTCAGAATCACGCACGCCATTTACGAAAGACCACAAGTTTACGTACATGTAAGTCACCTCGAAATGACCTTCATCGGAAAATGATGTCGTGGTCGGAGAGAACGGGATCCCAGATGTAATTCTCAGACTCAACAGTAAGGGGTGTGTCTCAGGGAAGTGGGGCTAAACAAAGCCTGAGTTTACCCCTCAGCTCTCGCTTGACCAATCCCGAGATGGGAAAATTCAGGATTTTCCATTCCAGAACCGCTATTCTGGGCTGGTTCAATCAATTCTGAGTTAAAATCGTGCAGGAGGAAGAGCGAAAACCATCATCAACGGTGATACTGGGATTCACCGTGGCAACCAGTGAGACGCCATGGTCGCCATGCTTCTCGCTATTTTAGCTGCAAGCCTTACGTCTATGTAGGTCCAAAAGTTGAAAATGATCCATGGTTGATGATAATTCCATAATTTCCCCAAATCTTCAGATTTTCAATATAGAAAGTTTAAAACAATATTTTGAATTATCTGGAAAAAGTCACAAAAGTGAAAACAGGCCGAGGTTTTCGGAGAGATTTGAACAATTTCCAAGACTGGTCTAATAATACACTGTAAAAATGAAATTGCTGGATGAACTCTTAAATTACCTAAACTAGGAAACCTAAATAAATTACTTTTTTTTAAGTCAAACTAATTCATTTAAATTTTAAATACTGAATTTAATTAAGTGTTATAGTTGAAATCATTTTTGAGCTCATCCAACAATTCTCCTTTTACGGTGAACACTGCCCCCAGTGGTTGTCAGTGGTACTTCTCTTACAGGTTCGTTAACGTAAAACTTTCCAAAAATGCGAACAGATATTTTTTAGAAATGATGTACAACATCCATCTAATTATGTAACAGTTCGATTGAGTACTTTTCTGGAACTTCCAGAAAAGAGTAGGCCGTTTTATTAACTAAGGGGATTCACTGACATCGATGTCGTGGCGGTACATATTCCCGCTGGCGCCAAAGCTAGCGAGGGCGCTACATGAGCTCTACAGAACCCACGGCCCACCCTCGTGGATCTTCACCCGGGCCACAGACTCTCTTTGGGTCCTACTGACAGATAACTTCTAACGCTTTAATAAAGGATCAGCTGAACTGGAACAAAAGTCCCACATTCTTCCTGTTACCTCATGGAAAATGTAACGGCCTCCCATTAAAAGTAGCACGCTGGTAATAATATTCTTTTGAAGCATTTGCAGCTAATCTCTCATCATAATAATCCAAAACAAAATCTGTGCCTCATCTGGAAGCGCTACTAATAAAGAGGTCGTGAGAGGAAATTCTATTTTCAGATGTTTTATTGTCAGTTTATTTATTTTTTTCGCTGTAACAATGTTTTTTGGTTTTTGTCATGCGTGTCCAACAACAAATCAAAAGTCTTTAGTACAAGAGTATTTCTCCTTCACAGATAGAAACAAACAATCAAACTAACTTTTTTAATCAGGATTAGGTGGCATGCTGGGTTAAAAAGTCTCTTATTCTATGGAGAAGTTCTTTCTTCACGCTGTCTGGTACCAGAGCTGCAGGAGACAAAACAAACACAGTAATGAGTCTCTCATGTAGTTCAGAAAAAAAGAATATCAGCGTTGCTGCATCATCATCATCCTCATCATCAGTCCAGTGAAGGTACCTCTTCCTTTGGGGGTGATCTCCAGCACCAGGTCCTCCACAGTCACGTGCTCCAGGCCTTTTTCTTTGATCACTTCTGCACACGAGAAAGAAATGATAATATAATGATTGTGATCAAATCTCCAGGTAAAAAACAGAAACACTCGCTGCCATCTTATGTTTTCAGGTAGTGTATTAATATTTTTAACTCTTATATACACTTTCGTTTAAGAAAAAGGTGGGAGGAAGAGGTTCCTTTTGTATTTTCTTTAAACCTCCAGCAGTGACATAGAAATGGTCCAATCTTTTTTTTTTACTTCCTGCCCTATTAAATATAAATATAAGCCTATAAATTATAATTCCAAAACCATTTAAAAGCTATTATTGAAAGTTCTTTATAGAATTTAATCCGAGATTCTCTTTAAGCTCAAAAAGCCCTTGTTAATTTTGTTCATGCATATAGTTGATGGAGGTGTTTTAATAAACATAACAATTTAATGATAAACTACAACTTCCTCTTCTAAAAGCAGATTGTCAAGTAAATCAAATAATAATTTTATTACACTTTTCTAGCGTAAAGCCCGTGCTAAGCTTTATTTGTAGCCCAATTTTTGATCCTTTATAGTGAGGTGAACAGATGGGTTTGTTTGAAGTGCTCTTATTTTGAAGGATGTTGTGTTGGCGTTGTGTATGTGTTCTGACCCGTTCAAACATAATTCACCCTCCGTCTTCCCCGCGGTGAGTTTCTTAATCCAAATATATGACATTTCGAGGTGAAATAAAACTTTGTTAACCTCGTTCAGTCTTCAGGGCTCGTCGCTAGCTTTAGCCGCTCTGCTAACGCTAAGCTTCTGGAAACTTGCCGCACGTTTTTCGGGGTTTTTCCCTCCACAGCTTACTTGGTTCTTACAGGCTTTGAGCTTTTGTCTTTTTTTAGCTTTGTGTTTTCTTCTTTACGTGTGAGATGTTTGTAGCTAACGCGTGGTGAGCGTGTACGCCGCGTGCGTGTAAGCGACCAAATCGTGCCTGAGAGAGGCTTCCCTACCAGCCGATTGATGGTTTCTCCGATTTCTATCTGTAGTTTCTACTGGTACCTTTGCAGTGCGCTTTCATCTGGTCCTTCCATCCACACTCTGTGAGCTTCGCCCTCAGGATCTCCTTCAGTCTGTCAAAGGGAAAATATAGAGTCATAAATAACAGCTGACAACGACACGTGTCAGCATTCACCCACTCACACAAACAGTCATACAGTGATGACGTGATGATGTTTAGGATGAAGGTCCTCAACTGTGATCTTGTGTTTTTACAGAAGGCAACACCTTAAGAATATCAAGTCCTACACGTTCGCCGGTGTCGTCTTTTCTGTATTCATTCTATTTAACGCATTGGACCTAACTAAGTTAACAGTAATGGAAACATTTAAATCCCATACTGGATCTCCGTGAAGGAAAATATTTATTAATCTATTTTGTATACTTTGTTAGAAACAAAATGAAGTAAGAACAATTCATAGAAACCAGAATTATTAACCCTGAGATGTAGGATGGAGTCCAGGAGGACCAGTAAATGGCATCACTCTGTCCACAAGAGGCTAGACATCGTCCTGGACAAGGAGGAACCCGGGATCCACTGCACCAGTGTGAGGTCTGACAGTGGGTCTGAGGATTTCATCCTGTACCCAACAGCAGTTCGAGTACTGCTGGCTAAAACATGGAGGTCTGAGAGACCCTCCAAGGATCTGCCTCGTAAGACCATCACTGCTATACTGCATAGATGGGTGGACATGGACCTTTCTTCATTCAGTCTTCACACGTCCGTTGTTCATGCTAACCACAAAGTATTCCTTTCCACCGTTTAAATGCGCCGGTTGTCTGTCCGATCGACATTCTGAAATGAGCCAAAATGACCACCGGTACCGCCAGAGGATGTTTGTCCAGCCTCATGGACTCTTTTAAAGACAATGTGGTCTTAAATATGCACAAGACTGTTGTCGTAATATCCCCGCAGACTATGGAATCATCATTGCATGCTTTGCAATTTAATGGATTATTTTCTAAATTTATACCCACATAGATCTTACGGCAAGAAAGAACCGGATTGAATTTGGGAGAATTTTGGAATCTTTGTTATGTTTTTTGGAGATCATTTCCAAACCACTGATTTGGTGCAGATGATTCGGCTTGATCAAATCTACCTTTAAATCATATTTGGCTCTAATAGTTAATGCTTCACTCACTAGAGGGAGTATTTTCTTTTTGTAAAAACGTTGTTTTGCGTACCTTACATTTAATATGAGGAATGCTTGTACAAACAACCTTTCGTAATCCGTTTTCCAGCTATTCAACACTGTTAAATAACAGGAAAAACTAGTGTTTAAACCAAGTTGTGGTGTTTGATCTCACCTCTCTCGCTCACCCATCTCTGTCATCTTCTGGTTTATTGTTGACTTCATCCTGGACTCTTTACTCATAATCTCTCACCTACAAGGAGACACAAAGAACAACACTGTGAGCCAGGCGTCTGTGTAAACAACTACGTTTATCCTTAGAAATGTTAACAAACAAGGGGTTACTTAGAAAAGACAGTGACTTACTCATGAGAAAGAATGCTGTGGTCTTGATCTTGTTTCCCCCTCAGTGACGTAGTCTATATTAAAAAGTTAAGATCGGATAACGTCAGCTGGCTCATAAAACATGGCTGACGTATTTACAATAAATAAAAGATAAATGTGCTGTAACTACTAAAAGGTCGCGCTCACAAAACGCGTCGAAGCAGTTTAGCTAATCTTTGAGTCGAAGCTTTTCTTTAGTTCTACCATCAGATATAACTGTCCGACAGGAAACACTCACCGCACAATGGTTCCTATGCCCTCCCTTGACGCAATACTCGCTTTCACCACATAGGGGCAGTGTTGGTTAATACTTTATCTGAAGAGGATGACGTATTGACTACCTTTACTTTAGTAAATTGCACTATTTATGCACCAGTCCTGCCAATTGGTATCTAAATTTAAGGATTATTAGTATTTTCAGAAAAATCAATCCCCTCTCGATATTTGTTACTATTATATGGGATTTTTTTTAGAAATGTTAAAAATCCTTTGTTATTGTGCAGCCTATGTTACATTTTTCTGCTATGGCTGTTAAAGGCAGAGACACTTTAACTTCCGTTCAAAGGGAGTTTTTTATTTCTTTAAGGAATTAATACCTTAGACACTCTATATTTACCATGAAATTACAAATTGGTTTGGGTCATACCTATGAAATTATTATGAAATAGCATTAAATGTATCATAATGACAGTAAAGATTTATGAGGGAATTAATCTAAGTTAAATTTAATAAAAAAGTAATTGGATTAGCTGATCTCACTGTTACTACCTTTTGTTATTAAGAGACAACTCAACCGTTAGGTAAAACATGTTTTTATAAAATTATCTGAAACTTATCAGACTTTATTTTGGTTTTATCATGTTACACATTTCCTTTCAGTAAATTCTCACATGCTGTGTTTCGCCCTAACCCAAAACAGATCCCTACTTTTCTAACCTTCACTAAATTAATAAATTGTCTTTTTTTTAACAAAAAGTACCTGAACCATGTTGTAGAAATGTTTCAAACAGGTTCAGTAGCACACATTAAAAAAAAAGAAAAGGTGATTAAAATGCGCTTGAGCAGTCGAGCAACACATTAAAGTCCGATCTCCGATGATAAATTTAAATATGAATTAAAATAGTACAGTTGCAGGTGTGCAATAGTGCAATTAGAGGAACACACATAGTGTGCAGTCAGTGGATATTATCAGATGCACACCTGGTGTGTAGTC